>BQNB010025374.1:0-59719 GCA_026074375.1 Tanacetum coccineum
GAAAAAAATTTGAAATGGAGATGTAAAAATCGTATAAGAATTTTTTTTGTTAAAACCGTTATACAGTGCAGGCGGTTCTGCCGGTGCTTTTGGTGGAAGAGAACCGGCTTTGAAAGCCAATGGCACCGCCGAACTGAAAAAAAAATTGTTGTTTTCTTTTTGATATGTTGGAGATGCGGTTTTCTCGACTTAATAGAAAAAATATTTTTTTGAGAAAACCCTTAAGTCTCCTTTTTATGTAGCTATAATTGAACGTGTTTGAAATGAAATATTGACCATGTGTTTCTTTGTATACGTTCAAGTAGCATGAGACACAAAGTGTTTTTATTTGTATTAATCAATGCAATTAAAGAAAGTGTTTTGAAACAATTTGATGTATGAGTTTGAAGGAAAAAATAGGCGTTTGGGTTTTAGATTTCTAACTAAAGTTGCGTGAGTTGGAATAGGTTCATTCGAGCAAGTAGATTTAACATGACCTCAACATTGCATGTCTGAGATGGATATCAAGGTCATATTCTTTTCATCTTGGAAAAGGACATGGATATTTTCATGTTTCATGTTGGTAAAACATGTGGAGTAGAAGAAATATATTGAGAGGCAACTTGATATTTTTCAAGCTCCAAGCAAATAGTATGTCCGATTTCTTGCTCAAACTCAAAACTGTCAAGATGATCGAATTTGTGATCCAAATCATAATTTGAATCATGAATTAGATTACTACTTAAGAATCATCTGAGCTCCTAAAACACTCATTTTAAAAAAATCAAAGATTTATGAACCATATTCTGCTACTAGAAAATTAAAGGAGTACTGAGAAGGATTCATGATTTCTATTCTTGCTCATGGAGCGACAGGTTTCATGAAAACCATTTTCTTTCTAATACTGAAGGTTATTTTTGAACTTGAGATCTTAGGGTTCTTTCATTAAGACTTCCTATTATGGTTTCTATGGGATGATCTTTAGAGTTTTTGATGTTTGTGATTTCTTTGTTTAATGGTTCATTTACCTTGATTTCTAGGTCTTTATCTTGATTTTTTATGATAACATTTTCAAGTATATCATCATCTACTAGAGGTGGTGATTTAAGAGGAGGACTTGCATCAAATTTTACATTGAGAGATTCTTCTACTCTCATGGTTTCTTTATTTAGAATTATGTAAGCTTTACTATTAGGAGAGTATCCTAGAAATACACTTTCGGTTGATTTAGGGTCGAATTTTTTTTAGATAATCTTTGGTATTAAGAATAAAGCATTTACTACCGAACACCTTAAAATATTCTAAGGAAGGCTTTTTACCTTTGAAAAGCTCGTAAGGAGTTTTTCCGAGGAAAGGTCTAATATGAATTCTATTTAAAATGTAGGTGGATGTGTCGACGGCATTACGCCAAAACTTTTGAGGAGTTGATTATTCATTTAGCATTGTTCTACTCATTTCTTGTAAGGTTCTATTTTTACGTTCTACTACCCCATTTAATTGTGGAGTACGTGGTGCCTAAAAGTTATGAGTGATACCGTTAGCATCACAAACGGTTCCAAATTGTATTTCATTATCAAATTCCCGACCATGATCCGTACGTATTGACATAATGCGGGAACCCTTTTGAATTTGAATCTTTTAGCTCAATATTTCAAAGTGATCAAAAGCTTCATTTTTATGTTTTAAAAATCTTGTCCATGTATACCTTGAATAGTCGTCGACAATGACCAAAGTGTAGAAGTTCCCTCCGGGCCGACAGACCAAACAAGTCCATATGTAAAAGTTCTAGACACTTAATAGTTGAAACCATGTTTTTGGCCTTATGGCTTTTGTGTACTTGTTTTCCGACGTTGCAAGCGTCACAAAAATGTTTTTCAAATTTAAGTTTTAGTAAGTTTCTAACTAGCTCTTTAGATGATAGCGATTGTAAAAGTCTCATATTGGCGTGGCCCAATCTTCGATGCCATAAGGTCGAAGTATCATCTATTGAGGTTAGACAAAAAGTATCTTTTGGTGAGTTCCTCATTTTCATTATGTAAAGGCCATTTTTTCTAATTCCTTTTCCTATGGTTATGCCGTCTTTAATTATTTCGCTACCGGTTTCACTAAATAATACTTTGCATTTTTTATCCCATATTTGACCTATACTAAGAAGATTAAAACTAAGGTTTTCTACATGGCTAACATTATGAATAGTGAGGGACTTATGAGAAATTTTACCTTTCCCGATGATCTTGCTTTTAGTGTTACCACCAAACACTACATTCCCTCCGTCTATGGCCTTGTAGGATGAGAAGAGATCTTTGATGCCCGTCATGTGTTTTGTGCAACTACTATCCTTGATCCATTCATCCGGTTTGAGATTGACTTTTAGACATACCTAGAACCATGAAACAACTCAAGCATTCGGTCCCCAATATCTCATGGGTCCGTTAGTGTTATGCATACCATTTAGTTTACCCATATATTGAAATGGAGGATAAGGACCCCATTGATTATACATAGGTGGTTGGAACTGTTGTTCTTGTTGTATTCCATAGTTCCAACTGACTTGATGATAGTTGCTTTTAGGATATAGGACATTAGGTCTCCCATGGGCCGTTTTATGGGGCGTTTGGATCCTACTTTTTCCATGGCCTTGACCAAGTTTTAAGATTGGTGGTTGTTTGTTACTCTTAGGTAGGCTTAGAGTAGGCTTTCTAGTTATTAATACCGAGTCATTTTTCTTTACAATGTTACTTCCTAGGATTTTAGCTTTTTCTGCATTTTCTGTTTTTGCTGCAGAGAGCCGGTTCTGTTCGTCAGAACAAGCCGGTTCTCTTGCAGAGGGAACCGGCGTCGCCGGTTCTACAGAGAGCATTTCGTCATTTTGAGGACCCAAAATTTTGATTTTATTGTTGCTAGTAGAAGCTATATCCTCTGTGTATCCTAATCCATATTTATCTTTTGATGGTTTTTGCATTTCGACCATTTTCCGCAAAGATGAACTACTATTTTCGAAACTAGCTAGTTTTAGTTTTAGTGAGCTAATTTCAATTACAAGTTTGCCACAAGACTCACATTCATGACTTATTTCCTTGTTTCTTTCTAGTTGTTCTACTTTAGACTTAAGTTCGCAAACATCTCTTTTTAATGATTCATTTTTAGCTTTTAGGTGTTTGTTTTTGTTAATAATTCTAAGACTAATTTTGCAAAGTTTATCATACTCATCTTGCCTTGACTCATTATCTAAGGATGAACTACTATAGTAAGGAGTGTCAGATTATACCTCATTTGATTGGGCCATGAGACATATCTCTTCCTTCTTGGAGTCATCTCTACTATCGCTCCAGCACCCGACAATAAACGCCTTTTGATCACTGAAGGAGTGTTTGGGACAATCACTACTGAAGTGATTTGGATCACCACACTTGAAACATCTCCGGCCTTCCTTTTGCTTCTTGTCTTCCTTTGCCTTTAGGAAGTTCTTTTTGTCGTCATAGGGTTGTCGGATAAACTTGCCTCTTCTTCTAAAGAACTTTTTGAAGTCTCTTACCGCCATTGCATATTCCTCATCATTGCTATCCGAGGAAGATACATCTTCTTCACTCAAGAATTTTCTTGCTTTTAGAGCTAGAGATTTGTATTTTTCTTTCTTGTTCTTTGATACCTCTAAGTCCTTCTCAAGTACAACCTCATAGACTTTGAGATTGCCGATGAGTTCGTCAAGAGATAGTGTTGACAAGTCCTTGGATTCTTCTATTGTCGTCACCTTTGGACACCACTTGGTAGGGAGAGCCCTCAAGAATTTCCTAACATGGTTATGACTTGAAAAAGATTCATCAAGTGCTTTAAGAGAAGTAATAATAGTATTGAATCTAGAAAAGGCATAATCTATAGATTCAGCATCCGAAATAATGAATTCCTCATATTTTTGAACGAAAAGATCTATTTTATTATCCTTAAATTGTTTGTTACCCTGATGAGTAATTATTAAGGAATTCCAAATATCTTGTGTCGTATTACACATGAAAATTATTTCGTATTCCTTTTTAGGTAAAGCATTGTATAAAACCATTTTTGCTTCATCATTTTTAGAAATCATTTTCTTTTCGTTCTCATCAAATTTATCATAAGTCATGACTACATCCTTGCCATTTTTGTCCTTGATGGTAGGTTTGTAGTTTCCATGAACTATAATATACCAAAGATCACTATCCTTAGATTTCACATAGGTTTCAAAATGATTTTTCCAATATATAAAATAATTAGCCTCAAAAAGAGGTGGTCGTTGCATAGATTGACACTCTTTGTAGTTTTCTAAATCCATAATCGTTTAAAGATTAAAATACAATTTATTTTAAAACTTAAGTAACCTAGATCTTGATGCCCATTGTGGAAAACTAGAAGGGGAAGGGTTGAATAGTTTTCTTATTAATTGTTACCTTTTAAAAATTTGTTTGAAACTATATGTGAAATGTCTATGATATTGGTATTGGTATATGATGTAAGAGATATAAAAACAAATAAATGGAGAGTTAGAAAGAGATAACCAAGACACAAGTATTTATAGTGGTTCGGCTACAAGGACACCTTCCTTGCCCTACTTCACTCCCCGAGTCACCTACTCAAGAGTTTGTAAACACTAGTCACTGTACTCCTTTCAACCGACGGAGAAGCCTCACAACGTTGCTTATACCTCTTTTTTGGTACAAAGCTAAATACCGGATTCTTCACACGGTAGAATCAAACCAACACTACTACACTTGATTTACAATGATAAATGTAACTAAAAACTACAATATTATGTTCAAGATTCAGTAATGTGATCTTGATGATGCTATGGAGATCCGAAACAAGATGCTTGAAACTTGATCGTCTCGAAGGGGTGTTTGTTGATCCCCTTTTTACAGATCTTAGATTAGCTTGTTAAAGCTTAAGTTGTCTTAGATAGATCTTAAACAACTTTGATAGAAACCCTGAGTAATATATAAAGATTATGCGAAAACTAATCTTTATACACCAGAAGAAACAATGTAACAGTAACACAAGAACTTTTACAAAACTTTCAATATATTGAATGATTCACAAAACAACTATATGTTTTGCCTAAATAACTATGACTTTTCTATCTTTTTATTCCGTCCTCCTAACTATGCCGTAAGGGTTCCTTTTATACACCAAGGAAACCCTAATGGCCTTACAAAACATGTTAAGTGATCATGCATATCTATTCCTAATATAACTGATGCATATCACTTAAGCAGTACTAACTATATATGACTAACAGTACTAAATATAAAACTAGTATAACTGGCAGTACTAACAATGTACCGGCAGTACGGAGCAAACTATCAGCCTACAAGTGTAGAGCTCTAAATACCAACAATCCTCCCATAAACTTTGATTTACCATCAAATCTCAAGTATCTTCTGATTTAATGGCGAGGGCTGAGGATGCATCCAAACACTTTTCTTCCCTTGTTCTGCTTTGAAATATTGTAGATCTTACTAAAAGCCATCTGCCATCTCTGGACTGTTGATCTACTCTTAGAGCTTATTTCTCAGCATCACAAAAGCAGGCGTCCCTTAGTCAGTAGATTACCTTTTCAACCAGTATGAATATATCTTGTCCTCTTGTAGAAGATAAACATGATTATAGTCCAATATGAACCATACATCTCTATGTCAAAGGATCATCATATATCCTTTGTATTTGTCCCAACTAGTACAATCATCATTTATCTAGATTCAAAAAGATCTTTTAAGTTTTCACCCCATAAAACACGCTTTCTTCCCAATCTAATACAAGAAGATTCCATATCTTCAGAAGGTTCTGCAGGTCTAAATCTTCCTTTAACTAAGCTCCATAATGTATCAAGGTCTTCTCTGTCAAACCATTTGAGCATATCTTCAAATCCTTGATATGCCTCTGTGATGTTTCCAACCCTAATAATCTTCCAATATTTTCTTGATCCTTCAGTATGAACTTCCCAATCAACAATAGGATACTTAACTTGTAGAGCTTCTACCTTAGTTTCTTCTACTAGAACTATCTCTAACATCTCCTTAAGATCTTCTTCAGATAACTCTTTTGGTTCTTCAGTTGATTGTTCTTGAGAAGGCTCTGAACCTGAAGCTTGAGTTGTCCTTAACTTCTTGAAGCTTTCTTAAATTAGTGCTTCTTCTGCAACTCTCTTTTTCTCTGACTTACTAACTTCAAAATCCTTCTTAAATAAAGTTTGTACCTTGTTGTACTCTTTCTCAAATATTGGTCTGATCTGATCATAGCTCATACCTTTAAAATACTTCATCTTGTAATTAGCCATGTTCTTTAAATATACCATCATATTTTTCCTTGCTTGAGCTACTGTAGCTGGTTTCTTCTTGAGAGCTTGATACCTTATCATTGAACCTGACTGTCTCTCTTGAGCTTGTTCAACAATTTTACTCCAGTCAATATCATCAGCTTCTTTTCTCTCTTGATCAAACTGTTTTTATGCTCACACATTATCTCTCAATTCTTTTTGCTCATCAAGTCACATAATTTTGTACAAATTCCATCAATTCCATTTGTTGCATACTGTCCTCCCCACTTCCAAGTGTGTAACCTCTTGAGAGAGGTGGATCATTGGACTTTTAGATGCAGCCTCAAACCTAGTTTGAGCATCTACATCCCCAATATGGTAACTTGGCACCTGGGACCACTACCTGAACCAAATCCCAAAGGACTTAATTCATTAAGTGTTGCCATGGATTGGGTCTTAGTTTATGTTACCACTGTCCTGCTCTGCTTCAAAGCTAGAAGCAGTAGTGGCAACCCTTTCCATTCTGTCACCCAACTCCTTATGGACAGCCTCATCACCAACCTTTGTCAGGGGGACCACCAGACTGAGGTACCTTAGTGTCCCGACCTCTTTTGATTTTCCTATGTGTTTGACACTTTTTGTCTGATGTTACAAATGTTTCCAATCATACTTGAGTGCATAATAGACATCATGAGCCTCCCCTCAAACAATACTTCACTTGATAATAGACAATCAATTTTGCTTATCCTGCAAATGTTAGTCCAAAACCAAGAAAAACACAATCCAAAGCATTTTCTTGACTAGCAGTATTAATTTTGACTAACAGTTTTAACTTTAGCAGTTTTAAGTACAACTAGCAGTACTAATTATACTTAGCAGTATTAACATTTGCTTTAACAGTTTTAACTTTGTCTTCAATAATTATACAACAACATGCCTCTATTCATCACAAGCACACTAGAAAAGACTAGATAGACATGTGAGAATTCATGAGGATCCATATTTATGCATAACCCATGAATAGAAGTCAAAACTGTTAGTCAAACCAAAATACTAATTTTGACCCATTTCTTTCCAAAGTTAACCTTAAGTCATCCCAAAAACTTAGTTAAAAGAATAGTTTTTGGCAAACTATCAGCCATCAACGGATTTGAGAATTCTTTACCAGTTGTCGTTTGCCCTGGAATAGCCAATTCTTTCTTGTCTGTTAGACATGGTGAATTGATGACCATTTGTTGTGTGGTATACAACCAACACTGAAAGGACATTCATGCTATCATCAATATCCTCCCCTTAAATCAGCATATCCCTTATAAATCAACTAACCTTTAAACTCTAAACCTGCAAAATGTTAGTTCCAAACACAGAGAAATACAATCCTTGTGGGTTTGCATAATACTCATAAGAGAATTAATTTCTCTTTGGGACCCAATCCATTGTTTTTGGAGACATGATCTAGTACTTTAATTGTAGGTCTCCAAACCCAGCATGTCGTGGACTTAGCAGCATTAATCCCTTGTTTTCCAACAGCACTCATCACTCTTTTTCCTTTAGCAGTATTAACAGAATTTACCTTGACAGTATTAACTCTGTTATTCAAATTTCTGTTTTTTAGTGTTGTATGTTGGCAAAAAGATCTCCTAGATGGTGAATGTGACTTCTGAAAAGCATTTGGTCTAGATTTTACAACATTCACAAAGGGTTTGGGTGCAGCAGTCTTAATAGGCATGGCAGTACTACGATTTGTCTGCTCTTGAAGAGCTTTGCCTAGCAATACTAATTGGTACTAGGCCAGACTTGGTTAAAACTACTGTTGGAGAAAAATTACTTCTAGAATTAGAGAAATTTTGATGATTAGTCCTCATAGCATTATTCCAAACTGGTCTACCTACCCTGTAGTTTTCCAGATCCCCTTTTTTACATTTTTCAAGAACAGGTTTTAGTTACCATTCATTTTTATCATGAAAAATCACAACTTAATTATATGGTGTTAAAACTACACCACACAAAAACAATCTTTTGGGAGTAAACTAAAATCCAACTCCTTATTCTAAGAGCAATGGTGGTTTCCAGTTAGTACTGTTATTCCTAGGATTTTGACTAATTTTCCTAGGTTGATCAGCTTGCTTAGGTTTTTGAACATTAGCTAATTCTGACACCTTTTCCAAAGTCCCATCCTCATCACAATCAGAAACCCAATCTTCAATTATTGGGACACTAGAGGTTTTCTTAATCTCATTAGAGGAATTTTCACAAACACTCTTATTAACCTTAACACCATAGCTTCAAATTCAGGCATGTAAAACTCCTCAAGGACCAAGTTTTGACAATCAATAGTAGGGGGATGCAAATAAGCCTGTAGGTGGAGGTGCAACAACATTATACCCCACACCTTTTTTATTGTTATTAGATATTTTACATCCTATCAATTTATCTAAGCTCTTAGAACCATTTTCAAAGTTGTCAATCTTAATCTAATTACTCTCTTTTTCTTTCTTAAGTCTTTCTATCTGAATCTTAAGAGCATTAATTTCTGATTCATTAAATGAGGCATCTCTTTTAAGAACAACAATTTGATCATAAAGCATACCCTTATTTTTCTTGTAGAAGACTAGTTGTTCTTCCACATAATCTAAACCTCTTTTATAGTTGGCTAGATCAAATTTAGATTTATTAAGCTATATTCTTAAATTATCATACTGAGACTTAAGATCTTCAAAGCTTTTAAGACAAGTTTTAGAGCAAGTTTTGTTATTGTGTACCTCTGAATCTGAGAATGCCATAAGAGCAAAGTTGGTAGGGATTTCCTCTTCTGTCATAAAGCTCCAATCAAATCCAACTCCATCTATAGCTAACATAGCTTTGGAAGAAGATTCTTCCACATTCACAGTTCTCCTTGAGTTGTCTTGATTTCTGCTCCTATTTTCTTGACTCCTAGGATTTCTGCACTCTCTCGCAAAATGTCCCATCTTATGACAATTGAAGCATTCTACCTTTGTCTTGTCATAACCAGCAGTATCACTTCCATTGATGATAATCTTCTTTCCAGTTCTCTGATAAATACTTTTGCTTTCATACTTAGTAATGCCAATTGCCACTTCAAATCGTATCTCTTAAGATCATCATCATGGATTTTCTCTAGGCTTCATGAACAACCTAAGACGTATTTGGTTGATTGGCCAAAAAAGCATAGATTGTGGCATCACTAAGTCTAGCAGTATTATCTGTAGAACTAGCAGTACTAAGTGAAGAGCTAGCAGTACTAACATGAACATTAGATGTATTAACATCATCTGTACTGCTAGGAGTTAAAACAATGGCCACATTCTGTGAACTTGAATTTGAGCTTGAGATTATACTTCTTTTGACCTCTTGTTCAACAATCTTAAAATTGTTGTAAAGATCATCAAAAATTATTGAGCCCAGATCTAATTTGTTCCTCCAGACCACAACATGCATACTCCATTCAGAAGGAAGGCTTCTCAAGAATTTAAAGTTTAGATCTTCTTGAAGATTGTTTTCACCTAAGGAAGCTACTGCTTACATTTTTTACTGAAGCCTGGTAAAGATAGAGTCATTGACCTGGCTAGAAGCATTGAATGTTCATACATCTGCTTCGGAGAGTCTTTTGAGTCTCTGGGTGGCTTCATTACACCAAATCTTCCTTCTATGCTCAAACAGTCTTGACATCCTTGTATGATTAAAAGTAAGTAGATGGCTCACTGGGAGTTGTCATCATCAAAAAACTTCAGGCTTTAAGATCATCTTCTTTGGATCTTCTCCTCAGCAGTAACACACAAGTATTGTGTTGACGTAATGTACCATCAACGTTTGTATGGTTTCGTGCTACTGGCTTGAAGGAGTTTTCATCCTCATATGATCACCCATGAGTCATATCTTGTATCTGAATGTAGGACTCTATTCTGATCACCATGTGTCATAATCAACTTGCTTTAAGAATAGGCAGCGTTTACAAGAGCATTGTTTTGGGCACTTTTTGCGGTGTCATGAGCTCGGTGCAAATATTATATAACTTGTTTGATCCACAATGTTATAAGATGATGTATAAAAATAAAAGTTGTGTTCATATTATGGTTTATGAAAACTCTATGAATTCACTCATCGTTTCGTTGACTTTTTAGCATGTTTTATCTCAGGTAATCAAGGATGATGGATGATTTGAAGCTCACGAGGATGGTATCGCGTGGTTTATGTTTAAACTTTGAATTATCCCCATGTTAAAATGTTTATGATACAATTTGGTATTTTGTGAAACTTGATCTTGTGATGGGTGACTTTTATGGTACTATGGTTTTACCATATGTTGTAAAATAGGATATTGTTCAAACTTGTTTATTTTGGGACCAATGTTACTATAACGTCTCTTCTAGAGTCATTCTTTATGAAATGTGTGTGATTGTGCTATGAAGTAACACCCATATATGTTCCGCTGCGTTATCCTGAAAATGGGGGTGTTACGGAGAAGGTGTGTGAAAACATGAGAAATGGCTTGGTATTTATAGCCAAAAAAATTACTGTAGCCCGGTTCTGCCAGTTCTGTTGATGAATGGAACCGGCAACCAAAATCAATGGAACCGGCCTACAGTATCCAAATCTGAATTTTGATTTGCAAAATCTTGAGAGATCATGTGAAATCTTGTAAGATTACCCTTGGATTTGCTGGATTTGATTAGGTCATGTATGATGTAAATAAAATAGAAATTAGAAAACATTTTTGTGTATAGTTTAGATTTACATAAAATAATGTATACACATTTTTATGACACTTTGTGATTTCTAAAAGCTTATGTTTTTAGAGATTGTTTTAGCACAATTGTTCTTTATGTTTTGTCATCAATAAAACTAGGAAGGTCGTGAGATAGAAATAAACATATTTTATGGGGTTTTTGTTAATAATAGGGTAATGTCTAAGTGACCGGGTTTTATTACTTGGACGGGCCGTGCTTATGTTCTATTTTTTGAGCCCGATATCCGTTAACGATCATAACACTTCAAAAATTCTCGAACAACAACACAACAACCACAATACATTACACTAAAAACGATCCTTATCAAAATTCAACTTCACTCTTAACGGCTATTATTGAATTTCTATGACTACGGGGTTTTTGTACTATGCTACTTAGTTGAGATTGAAGTTATTTGGAGATTTTTGCTTCATTCTCGGGTTGTCTCCATCAGTGGTCATCAGTATTAGCTGACAGAATAGATAAGGGGATTTAGATTGGGTTGATAAAGAGAGAATTATAAAGCGAGTACAATTCGACATCTTCTCAGAGAGTATCGCTTATGCAATCACGGGTTATGATGGTAAGTAAGCAGTTCCAGGTGGGATTCGATGTATACATTAGTATGATGATTCCTTTAGATGTCATCATCATGGAGGGAGAAATGTGTACATCAAGGACGCACAACAAGTTCACTTGATCAGGCTTTATAATATATGCCGGAGGTTAGTCCGCAGAGATGATTAGTGCTTCAACTTGTTACTTTGATGTTACCGCTTTGACTTCTGTGTTTGAGGAACAAATTGCTTACACTCGGGACTTAGTTGACTTTAGTGTAGAAATTCATACCTTCACTTTCCTAGAGGGAGAAAAGTGCATTTCCAAGTCTTAATTGATTTTGGTGCTACGATTTTAACTTTGTTGAAAGGGATAAAGTGTGTGCTTCGGGACTGGAATGCTTCCTAAGTGAGTCGATGTTGATGATATCATCCCTCCCACAGAGTATCCTAAATGAGAAAGGAGGTCTTTGAGAAGACTAGTGTATTAATTCTTAACAGTCTCAAGGGTGTCTCTTTGGGAGGGAGCTTAAGATTACAGTGTGTTCGTCTACAAGCTAAAGAAATAAATCTGGAGTATTCAAGAAGATCAAGGTCATTGAAAACAATCTCAAGGAATACTAGACTTCATTCTTATCATTTTACTTGATTTTGCTTGTAGGAAACATTGTAACCAATTCACGTGTAACACCATCTTGGAGGGAGATTGTTAGCCTTACTATTTTGTAAAGTTGGCGTCTTACACGTGAATTAGATTAGATTCTAACACTGCATATCACGCAAGGGTTATTTATGTAAACTAAGAATAGTTTGCTTTTTCTTTCTAGTATAAATACCCCTCATGGCTCTCCATGAGGGATGTTGGTGAATCATTTGTGTAAACTCATTCTTATCTAAATAAAACACATATTTCATCCACCCTCTCTCTAATTTCTCTCACTAGAAACACTATGTCTCATCTTGTTTATTTTGATCAATCCCGTCCCCCTGAAAAGGTGTTTTTGAATCGTCTTACAAATTTCTTCTTGATCTTCGTTGAAAAAGCAACTCATGCATATAAACTCAATGTCGAATCTTTAAAAAAAATATACTGCATACATTGTTAATAACCGTAAAAACAGGATGAAAAGTAATTTTCATTTGAGAAGGGAGTTTAACAACACGCTTCAGAAACCTTAATTTCAATGATTTGAGTTTGTATGTTCTTTCGGCAAAAGTCATTCATAAATCAGAATTGTCGTGTTTTGATTTTCCTTTTTATTTTTTTTTAGATCAACAGCTACGCCACAAATCCAATCCCGACGTTGATCATACCGTAAAAACAGGATGAAATGTAATTGTCATTTGAGAAGGGAGTTTAACAACACACTTCAGAAACCTTAATTTCAACGATTTGAGTTTGTATGTTCTTTCGGCAAAAGTCATTCATTAATCAAAATTTTCGTGTTTTGATTTTCCTTTTTATTTTTTTAGGATCACAATGCCAAAATCCATCCACGTTGATCATCATGATACCTCTTTTTACATTCCTATGTACCACTGAACCCAAGGTTTTAACGAGCATGATAAAGAAATCTACAAATCTCTTGAACGCCGATTGTTCCATGAAGGTCGTGTTATTAACCCATCATACCTTGGAGACCAACCTAACATTCGCCTGACTTTTGAGGCTATTGGATTTGATTGTCTTCTTGAGATCAACCAGAAAATTTGCCTAGTAACGTTCTTCAATTCTACAAAAGTTTTCGTCTTATTCGTAGTTTGAATGGAACCCTGTCCATTGCCTTCATCATTCGCAATGTCGAAATCACACTTCGCCTTGAGGAATTTGCTCGCATTCATCGTGTTCCTTGTCGTGGAGTGTGTGTGTGTTCACTCCCAAATGAGCCATCGCATCCCTACCAAATGGTGTGGATTCAAATCCCAACATTTATCCACCCCCTCATGAGGATTCCTTGTTAATTCGTAATGCTCTTTTCTATCAAAGACCTCCTGGTAAGACCCGCAAGGTCAAAGGAGTAGACATTACCCTCGACCCCTTCCAAAATGTCATTTTCGAATTAAAGATAAATCTCAAGAAATGGGAAATCATCCTTAGTGAAAACGCCATAAGCCTCACGGGAAACAAGGACCATCCCAATGTTTATCTCTGCTACATGATCTATTGCCTCACCATTGGAAAACCCTTTAATCTTGCTTACTACATTGCCAAAAGGATGGTAAGTGTGACCAAGAGTGCCGACATGACATTAACTTATGGACTGCTTCTTACTCGCCTCTTTGATCATGTTCGGGTCGCTCATCCTCATGCATTTTTGGATGATCTCTATCTTGTGGATCACGTGATGATTCCCCTCTCTAAAAAAGAGAGTCTTCAAGATCATGCCAAATGGAAAAAGACCTCGTCTCCCAACTCTAACTCCTTCTGATCATCTGAATCACCATCTTCCTCTTCGCATCCAGAGGAAGAAAATGATCTTGTAAACAACTACACGCTTGACCCCATTCCCTACATCGATCAACTTCCACCCATCGAAAGAGGAGAGTCACCCGAATCAAGCAAACCAAGGGGATATTCAAGTGCCTCGGTCATTTCCTCTCCAACCTAGGGAAGAAGAAAAAGTAAAGGTGTGCTAGAAGGTGTGAGTGACAAAAGGGGTTTGTGTCTAATGAACTTGTTTGGTTTAAACTCTTTGGTACTTGTAAACTTTTGAATAATCTTTCTTATCTCTCTTTGTATGTTTGAATACTCGTATGGTGTGTCCTAAACTTAATCGGTCTAGCCTTATGGATGTTATCTTATGCCTTATATTGTTTGCTTTTTAAGGAGCGTTTGGCTTAGTAGAATCTCTTAGGATTAAGAACACTTTTGCCTCTCCCTATTGCCTAGGCTTATCTAACACTGGATTTTGATCTAGAAATAAAGGGGAAAAATAGTATTAGATAAGCTTTTAGACCATTACTAGAAAATTTGATAATTGGGGAACCTTAACTGCTGTAGCCGGTTCCATCTACAGCAAAGCCGGTTCCATCGTTCTAATGGAACCGGGCTTGCCGGTTCTATAAAGAGCATTTGCTTATTTTTGGGTGATACCTTTTTTATCTAAGCTCGTAAATATGTTAGTTAGACTTGTATTAAGCTAACCATATACCTAGTTCTTTCTTGTTTGACTTAAAAAAGGTTTCCTAATGATTAAGTTTTAAGAAAAGTTAGTGGCTTAGACAATTATTGTTTTTGCATGGCTTTTGAATATAAATTTAGACACTAGTTAAAGCTTGTTATCACCATCTAAAACCTGCAAATAACCAGCCTAAAACCCTTCCCTTGATCATCATCCTCATGGCTTCAAGTGCTAACTCTTCCACCCAAAACCCCCTAAGAAAATTGCCTAGAACCGATTTCATTGATCTTTCATCAAACGAATCCTCACCCATCCAAAACCATCCCATAAACACCAACCTAGATACCACTCTTGCTCTCACAATCCCTCCACCAACAATTAACCATACAATCTCATCTCAAGGGACTAATGTGTCACCCCTAGCTCCTAGAGCTCTTGTCTTCACTACTCCTCTTAGTTCACCACTTGAGCCACATCCTTACTTGACCTCCTTGGATGATCTTCCACCAAGAAACTCCAATCCACCACCCCCATCACTATCTCAAAGACTCTCCTAAACACTCCCTCTACCAACATCTATGGACTTTGAGCCATCTTTCCCTCTAATCAATCTCTCTAGAAGTAGAATGAGTGCTCAACCCGAACCATTCCTAAGTAAAGAATAAGTGATGCAACAACTTAGTCAATACCAAGACTTCGGCCGTTACCTTGAAGCCGCAATACAAAACAGACAAAATGTGCAAAATAGTCTCCTTCATCCATTCACAATCACTTTTCCTCAAATGCCACCACCAATCCACTTCACCGCCACCTCTACAACCTCAATACTACCTTTTAGAACATCACTTCCACCATCAAGCACCTTTATCCCTCTTGATCAATCAATATGGATAGAAGGTCCCTCTCATTCTCAACCTCAAGAACATACTTGTCCTAATTATCAATGAACCGAAACTATCATCAACAATCTTCAAAACGAGATGATATTTATGTTAAACCACATCCTTGAATGCCTGAACCATCTTTCCAACCAAAAACCATAAGATGGTGATTACACGCTCATAAGACCTTAGGCTTTGTAAGAATAGTTTAGTTAGAACACTAGCCATGATTTTAGTTTGTTTTGATCTAAATTAATTTATATTTACTTCATGATTAAAGTGTGATAATGGTTGAATTATATGGTTGATTGTCATAAATATCTTTCTCTTTGATGATTGAAATGTTTAACATGCTGCTATTGGTGTATCATTTGAATAAACTGCTTCCCACCAAAATTGGTGAAGCTGACTTTCTGCAAGTCAGCGGGTTCCATTCACTTAGGAAGCCGGTCCCTTTCATGAATGGAACCGGCTGAAATTGGCAACTCAGGATCATTTCTTATCTCTTATACCTTTTATTCTTAATTTAAGTGATTCTCAATAGCATTATGTTACAGGTTTTTCTCATCTAGGGGAAGCATACCTCTTTTGTTACTAAGATATTTCCTTGTAGCTTTCTAAATTCATTTGGAATCCTTAATGATCCCATTTAGGGGGAGCATTCATCAAGGGAAAGCATGGGATTTGATTATCTTTGAATTAACTTTGGCTTCGACACACGTCAGATTCTCTTATATTTCATACTTGCATTTGATTCTTTTCGAATCAACCATGGTTCTATTTTAGTCGAACCTCCTAACGTTACTACATTACATTGCATATTTTTCGTTAGTTTTTCTTCGACGCTCTTTTTGTTTCGACAAAAAGGGGGAGAAGGAAGTAAAAACTCCAATTTAAAACTTATAAATTTTATAATTTACTTTTGATAAATTTGTGTTTTGTCGTTAACAAAAAGGGAAAGATTGTTAATACAAATAAACCGTAAAAAAATTTATTTATATTTTACAATCTATTCGTGTTTTGTCAATGACAAAACATAAAATCATCAGAAGTAGAAAATAAAGTTTACTAGTTTTAAACCAATAGTTTTCTAACTCAACTATCATCTCATTTATCTCACACATTATATATATTTACTTTGTTAGATTTTATATAAATACATCTTTAGAATAAATGTGCAAAATAAGACTTAAACATATATTAACAAAGTATACATTAAAAGATATTTTGTCTATAAAAGAAAAACATTTCATACATCATGCATGACCTCAAAACATATCTAGAAAAGATTTTTTGAAATATAAATTCGGATTTGTTGTCAGTTATCCCGTTCTCTCTAGTTGCATTGTACGGTTCCATTGTGGTAATGGAACCGCCAAGAACCGGGCTACAGTATTATCTGGTTCTATTACGTTGCACTGGCCGGTTCCATTGAGGTAATAGAACCAACAGAACCGTGCTACAGTAACTTTCAAGCCTATAAATACCAAGTTATTTCTCTTGTTTTAGGCATCAATTAGAATAGCTTTTCATTTTTATATTCAGCTCTGATCTTTAGTCATGTTCTTTTCATTTTAGTGTTTTGGTGAATTTCTTAATAGGAGAAGTTTTACCTGCGTTTACATACGAGATCAAACATCAAGAATTACTTGTAGCAAGTATCTCTCATCTCTTGAAGATCTATCTACTGATCTCTAAGCATTATCTATTATCATAGATTATGGAGTCATGTATTATTTTGTATTTAAAGCATTCAGGAAAGAGTATTGCACTCGATAGGATTCGTAGGGTCGAATTTATCGTTGTTGTATCTTAGTGTTTTGCTTAGTACCTATTAGAGGGTTTTTTCTTCCATATCGGAACACGGTATTTAGCTTAGTATCATATAAAGGGTAAGCGAATGTTGGATTGGTTAATCCTTGTAAAGAACCTGGTATTTAGCTTAGTACCGGATAAAGGATAAGCAACGTTGTTAGGCTTCTCCGCCGGTTGAAGGAGTTTTTGGTGACTAGTGTATTTGAACTCTCGAGTAGGTGACTCGGGGAGTGGAGTAGGGCAAGGAATGTGACCTTGTAGCCGAACCACTATAAATATCCGTGTCTCATATATAATTTATGGTTTATATTTATTAATCGTTGCTAGCACTATATAAACAAATAGATCTACAACAAACTAAACAATTAAGTTAAAATTTTAATTGGTAAAACTATTCAACCCCCCTTTTAGTTTTCCACAGATGTGTATTTATAGGCCAAGGATCTTAAATTATGGGAAAACAATTCGCGTCTGGCGCGCTGCCTATGCATCAGAGCGTGGCCAGCATGCTAGATTCTCGAACTTGTTTTCCTTCGAGATCTTGGCGTTTTAAATACCCGAACTTGTTATACCCCCAATTGTATTTCACGCTATGACCATTCAATCATTCTTATACTCAAGGTCAACCAACTCAAATAGCCATTTGATAAAACATTTGTGAAGTATGAAAAGCATTTTTCTTATCCGATATTGTAAAGAGATAAAAGGACTATCGAAAAGGGGTATTTGGGTATTCCTTAAAGTCTAACTAGCTTAGTTGGGATCCAACTAAAGTTTTGAAACCTGCAATTTGGCTAAAATTTAGGGACGATTTATGCAATTTACTCGTAATTAATCACACGTATATATAAACGAGGTTTTCGGTGCCCGCGAGTTATGGAGGGGCTGTTTTTGACTTGGTTTTGTGTTTGTCGTTTGCCAGAACTGTGTGGAGTTATTATTTGTTTAAAAAGTGATTAGATCATTTTGTGAGGATCATTAAGTGTTTAGGTGATAGGAAATTTGTTCAATGGTTCGATAATAAAATACATACAATTGTCGAAGTTGTAAGACAAAGTTGTGAGTTGCATGTAGTTATAAGAGATGATAGTGACGATGAAAGTGATAAGTGCATTTCAATTTTGATATAAAGGATCCGTAAAGCTATTTTTTGATAGCCGTCAACTTTCATATCGACAAAAAGCCTAAGTTAGTGATACAATAGTCCTACATTAAGGAAGACGAGAAATGAAACAGGAGATGGCAAGGCGTAATTTGCGTCAAATTTTGGTGTCACGACCTTCTCTTTCGTTTCTTGTATTTCTTTGAGCAAGTTCATTTTATCATTAATATTGGTTTTTTATCGATCTGAACGATAATCACGAATACACCATACCAAAAAAGAAATCCATTTATCGCATTCATTTTCACTGCCACGTATTTTGGTAATTCCGCGTATCCTGCTAACTTCACTTCCTGTGATCAATCAGGATTCCAGTTACAGACACAGTTGTACTCCTATTAACTAAAGTGTTGAAGAACGGGGTTCATCGACACAGGCTCTTGCGGATACAAGGATGCGTGGGTATTTCGGCACATACTTTAGGGACACACAGAAGGGCTTTTGGGCTTCGTACAATAAGCTTCTAAAATAAGTCAGCTTATAAAATAAGTCTTGTTTGTCACGCAGACCTATAAAGGGGCTTATAAGTCATAAGTCTCCATAAGCCCAAGTCCATAAAGAGGGGCTTATAGTTAGTCAAATTACTTAAATACCCTTCAAAATATAATATATTATCACATAAAGGCTGTAAATATATATATGAATTAATTTTATGTAGTTTTATGCGATTTTACATTAATAAGCTCCAGCTTCAACTAATTCGCCAAACAACTTTATAAAAATATAAGCTTCAACATTCGACTTATAATATAAGCCTCAGCCTCAGCCCCAGCCCCAGCTCCAGGCCCAGCCCATTGCGTCAAACATACCCTTAATAGGAAAAACAGATCCTATAGGAAAATTTGAACTGGAAGTCGCTTGAAGTGCATTTTCACTACAAAAAAAAAAGAAATGCAGTTTCTCGTATGTTGCTAACTTCCTGTCCAAAGTTCCCCTATGACCAATAATCGCTATTAACTAAGAGCGTTAAATGGGGCTCTCATCGCAGGCTTTAAGTTAATAGGAACATATGATCCTACAGGATACGGGAAGTCACATAAAGAGATATCAGCAGTTTTGTTTTGTGTGCTTTTCCTAAGTCCCTGTCCAAAGATCCTGTGAGACCAGGTGTCCCTATTAAGTAAAAGCATTAAACGAGGCTCTTGTCGAATTTGTCACTTAATAGGAACATCTGATCCCACGAGAAAGCTGGACGGAAAGTTGAAAAAATGAGGAAACTAGTGAAAAAAAGTTTATTTCACGTGCTTTTCCTAACTTCTTGTTCAAAGTTCCCGTAGCACCAAGTGTCCTTATTAAGTAAGAGCGATAAACGAGACTCTCGTTGAAGGTTGTCACTTAATAGAAATAATTAAATGCCATGGGAAAGCTTAACAGGAAGTCACAAAAGGAGAAAACTGCTGAAAGAAGCTTAAGATTAACATAAATAGAAAATAGAACACCAAAATAAGAATACATAGCCAACACTTCTAAAAACTCCATTTGGACAACAATAGGAATCCATGTCATGTCTAGTAATAAGGATTGAGGCTCAGGTTAATATCTACGACAACGTATCCGGGAAAGCTGGACAGCGTTACCCAAATGAGAGGCCGCTAATGGCTGCGGACATAAGTCGTATAAGACTGGTAGTCGTAAGATGGATGGCGCACAATAAACGACGTCGTGTCACGACTAACTAACGTAAGAAAACCATGTACAATAAACACATAGCTATCATTTTTTCCTATAAAAAGAAAGAGGATGGAGATCTTGTATACAAATAATTGTGTAAGCTGCCGCCTCTTTCAACCTATCCCAAAGACCGCATGCTTTATGGTGAATTATAGAGAATCTGACCAAGAGCTTTTACATGGGAAGGACAAATGCAGAAAATAGCAACCTTTGAAATTGCACGTTTAAGTATTCAGGATAAGAACGTAACTGTATGCAATGGTGTCAGTGTGAAAAGGACGGGAGAAATAGCATAGAAGGTCTCTACCGCGACTGCGTGGATGTGAAAGAAACCCCACCAGCAATCCTCGTAGACAACTATTTCCCTATTTTTCACACCCTTCATACACCAATATCATTGGGTGCAACTCATGATAATCGAACATTATAAATACAAAAAACGTACAATTCCTTTTGTGTGCAGGCTTAGATAAGCCAATCATCATAGCCCGAGAGATGGTATATATATATATATAGTAGGGATCCAGTGAGAAGTAAATTAAAATAAGAAGTGGTGAGAAGTGACTAAAACCACACATTTGAGATGCAACGACTTGCATTAGATGCATTTCTATTCATTTAGATGCACCATTTCGAGTTTCGAAAGTTAATTTGATGTGTAGATGGTGCAAATTGATTTTCATGATTTTAGCACTGTGCAGAGGAACAAAAAACATGAGAAATCATGAAATGCATCTAATATATGTATATGCATCTAATTAAAAGCTTGAAATGAGTTATAATGCATCTAAGATTATAGAGATGCGTCTAATTTAAGTCGGTGCATCTCGGATATGCGATTATAGTTACTTCTTATCCTTCTTATTTTAAGAAAACTTCTCATTTGATCCTAACTCTCTCTCTCTCTCTCTCTCTCTCTATATATATATATATATATATATATATATATATATATATATATATATATATATATATATATATATATACCTGAAGTAAAAGGCCTTGTCCAGCTCTAGAAAGCATTCACCAGCCACAGTCACGACCGTAACCTAAGCAAAAAAGGTATTAGTAAAGATGTCGGCGTAAGAAGACAGTCACACAAATGCTAACCTGACAGAGTTCCTGGTTTCCAAATACCATCACGTGTATTGTATCCCATAATGCAATGAAGATTCGCGCGATATGTATGCAAAGGAGGCTCAAATTAGTTAATACAGTAGTGCCAACAGCCGACCGACATGGCTGTAGTCACACATTTACTTTGACTACCGAGCCACGGTACAAACGTAAGTAAACTATGCACAAAAGATGGAAAATTATCATCATCGTATGTAGAAGGAGAAAGAGCATCCCGCTTTCACAGAAAACAAGGGTATACAATTTGTCGTTCAAGAATGGCAATATGAGGCTCAGATTTGCAAACACAAAAGTGGGACGAAACACCGTGTATGGCTGCAGTCATAACCCGAGAATGGCTTTCCTGCCAAGAGACGGGAATCGACAAACGACACTTTGTAAAAGCGAAATGCAGATAATGATCGTCGCCGCCTTAGTTGCTTTCCTATACGTACATGATAGGAATCAACTAGTCGTATACCAGAAGCCTTAATAAGCAATGACCAATGGCAAGAACCTAACGTCAACTGACATACCTGAGTTGATAGGTGATTGGCACAAAGCAAGAAGAATTCTAGATATTCGGTTACCCCAATGAGTTGGCAGATGAGTATATCAAATAAAAAAAGTAATTAGATAAATAGGTCGAACCAATCTGGGCCATAAAAAGAACCTAAGTAAGAGGCGTGAAGCCAGACAAATCAAAACGGCGGCACTTGGATCGCCTAATGTAGTCTCTTTGTGGTGACTGCGGAACACCAAGAAGTATCTGCAAACACATAAGGATTCAAAACATCTGCCATGGTTACAACCATAAAATATTCATGGTTACCCCGCCAAAATATTCATGGTTACCCCGCCAAGATACAGACGTTACACTACAACAAATTAGACACTTGTTCACGCTTTTTTCTTCACACTTTAGAAACCGTGAACTTTTATTTCATGATGTTCACACTTATAAGTGCGTAAACATTGTTCGCACTATTAAGTGTGACGTCATAAAAAACTTCACACTTTTAATTTTGAAAACAAAAGCTCACACTCCAAAATGTGAAGTAATTTAATTTTTTTCTCTTCACTTCTTTTAGTATGAAGGAGTATAATAAAAACTTCACACTTTTGTATGTGAAGAAAAATATAATTTTTATCATATATCAGGTGTATTGTAGTGATATTAAAAAATATAATTTGCTTTGATTTGCACATTTAAATTTTTGATCGAGACACTCACTGTACAAACATGGACAATAATAAAAAAACAAAAAAAAAACAGATCCCCATTTTATCAAGTTGATCCATCAAATCTCAACAAACCGATCCCTTATTTCACTTAGCGATGTTTTATTTGATCCATCAATTCGATCCATAATTCGACTTAAACCCTAATTTTTATCTATTCAAAATGACGATTCGATCTAAACCCTAACTTTTATCGATAGACTCAGCTCGAATTGAATCATAGATCTCCCAAATCCATACATCTAACTCATTTGATCGTCACTTTCAGATATCTACGTATTCGTGAGTTGATTTAGGTTGTGCATGAAAGGTGTTTGATGAAATGTCCCTTAGCATAGCTCAAATATTTTGACCCAGTAACAAATTGTCCTTTGCATGTTTAATTTGCGACATACGTTAAGTTCGGATGAGTGATGTGACACGTTGTAGCTATTGATTAATTTTGGTATTGAGATTGTTTATTTTATGCGTAAATAAGTAGAATGGTAGGATGTTGTTTCTGTAGGAAAATCATTTGCGTTGAAGGAGTTAAGGTTGAATACGTTAAGGTTTATGCAGCGTCTCATTTGCAGAGATGGTGAGAAAGGGGAAAATCATTCAAGTTTGTATGTGTTAGCGATGAAGGCCTGGTTAGGTTTAGGAAGATATGGTGGGGCAGAGAAGGATCTAGAGGTTAGTACTCATGCAGCGATTAGGGTAGTCTAGAGAGTTGTTGGTGATTGTGTAAATGGAGAAGGGTTTAGGGTGAGGGTGAAATTGGTTGGTGAGTTTGTGTCTAATAGCAACATTGTTGCTCTTTTTTCTCTCTTAAGAGCAGGATGCAAAGTAACGGTCTAGCATGTATGCTCTTCTCGGAACTAGAAGTATACGAATTGTCAAATAGTATATGATTTGTATTTGAAGCTTTTATTTAGAATCTGATGTAAACTAATGAAATGATGACTGATTCAAATTAAACGGCTGCGCGTAATGATAGATTTGATATAAGATAGAAGTATATTTGTCAACGTGTATATGTATTGAATGTCGGATTCATTTATATCATATCAGCGCTGTTTGTGATAGCCAAAATAGTTGATTAAGTTATGGAATTGAATATGATGTGTTTATACCTTTGGAAATGTTTTTGATGCAATGTAAGATTTGATGCTAAATGTCTTTAGGTTCTTAGTGATGTTTATGGATTTTACTGAGCTGTATGTTGTTTGTTGATTGCAATATATATATTTCAAGCTATCCTTGTAGGATTGAGCTGTATAATGAGCTATTTTTAGTTGATTTAACATGAATCGGCAGCCGCATGTTTAAAGATTAATGGCTGGATATGATTTGTTAAAATCTGAACTAGTTAGTGATGCAGAACGGAATTTGAAATTAGATAGAAGTAGATTCATCAACATACATGTATTGAATGTTTGATTCGCGGCTGTTATATCAGCCTTAGGAGAATAGTCATAGTTTTTTGCTATTATTTTAAATAGGTTGGTTGATTAAGCTTTGGCGCTGGGTATGATGTGAACTTTTGAAAGTGTGATGCAAACATTTGATACGAGAGATAGGTAGGTCATCGCTAATTTAGTAATGTACATTTGATTCTGTAACTAAGCTGCAAAGCTAGTATTATTAGCTAATTTTTACAATATTAAGCGTAAAAAGATGGTTAACTGTGGTAGTGAAGGGTGGTGACTGATACTCAGAGTGACTGAGTGGGTCTTCATATTACTGATGAATCATGATTTACATATGGATGTTTCTGCTTTTTGAAGTATTTAAGTGGATAATAAGGTTTGCTTTAAAGTAAAGTTATATTAAGTTGACTAGAGTGGCTAAATTGATTAATCAAGTACAATATTAGAAAGGATGATATTATCAGTGGAAGTAGTCTATTATACTTTTCCACTTGGTATATTATCAGTGTACAATAAGCTAATATAGTGCATCAAATCGTCATTTATTTGTCCAATAGATTGTTTGACTTGGTATATTATCAGTGTACAATAAGCTAATCCAATTAAGAGAAAAGTTCAACCGAAAACTTTTATTTTGGTTCGCTTAGACGTTTTTTGAGTGTTTGGATAGAATTGCTTAGACTTTTTTAACGGTTATCAGGTACCTCGTATTGGTGACCGAAGAATTAGGAGGTTATCGGCATACAAACACTGGAAAGCCGCCTCAAAGACTAGTGAGTTATCATGATAAACCCATGATTAAATTGTGTGTTTCTTTTCAGTTTCTTGAATTGAAATGTTTCAATGTTGTTATAGATATGTACCGTAACAAGAAAAGTTGCTATAAGTATCAACGATCAATAAGGGATTATCCGTTCAAAAAGCGTAGACTTTATCAATTTGATAGTACTTCCAATTCCAACCACCAATGTGACTTTATTGAAGACGGTACCAGTTTGAGTGCATTTCACGATTCACATGGTAAATAAAATCCTTGTAATTACAATATACATATATACTCTTCTGAAATAGAAACTAAATGACTTTTTTGTTTCAAACAGTGAAACTAAACATCAAGTCTTTTAGGGTAACCGAGTTTTCCATTGAAATACCCAAAACAACAACTGTTAGTTCTTTAAAGGTAAGTGTATAACCTTTTTGTCAGTCTGATCTAATTTATAGTTAAGGGTTGACTTTGACTTTGACTTTGACTTTGTGACTGCAATACTTAGTGGCGAGCTACAAGTAGGCGTGATGCTTCAGGGAAAGAGAATCAGGGATGATAATAAGACACTGTTGCAAACGGGTATATGCCATGATAACGTACTAGATGCTCTTGATTTCACCTTGGAGTCTAACGGATTTCAAGTCGAAGATCTGCCCATGGTCCACTAACCGCTACACCAAAACCATTATTAAGGTACATGTAATTTCAATTAATCTTTTCTAACTTTAGTAAACCCGTAGCTAGTAACCATGTAATGTTCTTATATTAGAAAAGTATATTATTATACTTGGAAATTCAGAAGAATATATTCTGAAGTGGGTTCTAAATTTCACGTTATTGCTTAATCAATTAGTTGAACAAGTTACTTTGCCAAAAAGGAAGTTGGTCAAACGGGCTGAAAGTAGATAATTTTGCATATTAAAAGTCGTTACGGAACTTATCCCGAGTCTGGTTCTGCTTTCACTACCGCTGTATCAGCTTGCCATTCTGATTGGAACATCGAGGATCGATTATTTTCTGTCACGCTAAACCAAAACCAACCTTTGAGTGAAAATCGGTATCAATGGTCTAAGAAGTTTGCTTTCCATAAAAACCCCTTATATCCTTAATGGTCAATTGCTGCTTACTAATTGCCTTGCTCGTTCTTTAACCAGTACCACCTAAAAAGCACTACAAATGTGTGAAGAAACAGTTGAGAAAGTCAGAAACTGTGTGAAGTATGTGAAAACATCAGAACCAGTTGAAGACTATCTTCCTGGTCTTAAACAACAACTTCAGGAACTAAATACTAGAATTTCAGCATTGTGTGATCTTTTTTTGAACTAAAATTTCAGCATTGTTCGTTTAGTTGTGCTTAAAAATTTTAGGTTGGGATTGTTTAGCAATTACTCGATTTTAGCTTGAATATATATATTTATGACTGTCTTCGAGTTCGAAATCGGATGATATTGAAGCTCGAGCTTGATGTTCGTATACATATTTGTTAATTTTGTTCAGCTATTAATCACAAATTGAGCGGAGGATATAGTTAAAGGGGTGTTGATCATGAGTTGAGTTGATTACAAAAGAAACCTGAAAGTCTTGCATCGACAGGTAACATTTTATTAGAAACTCATATTCTTCTATAATATCTTCTCGTCATAATGATATCCTTGATCTAACTTTGGCTAGTTTTTAAGTTCCTCGATCTCAACTTCTGATATTAGTCATTTATTTTTGACGTAATAATGGTAAGTTTCCATGTTTACTTGAATAACGTTGCATTATATCACTATTATTTAGGAATCTAAAAACGTTTTTATTGAATTCAGATGGTTGAGATCGTAAAGTAAGGATCAGTTTAGAAGCACGTTCTGAAGTCAAGTAACTTTGGTCACAAACGCCTGGAGATTTTTTTTGTATGTGTCATGTCGATATGCGTATTAGAGATATTTTATTGATATTATTAGTGACGTGCTTGTATTGATTACATCAAGGAAAATGGGAGTTATTTTAAGTTTCTAATGTTATAATATTTTAAGTTTAATTTTTTTTGTCATGTCGACTTTGTTATGCTGTCACTGATATAATGGGCGACGAGGCTACAGTGACGGCCTTAAATTTCGTCACTACAGCTTTATGACGACCATTGGACTATTAATGACGAAAAAACCTGTCGTCACCTTAGACAAACAAGAGCAACTAAACAACTTTAGTGAGCCGCCTGTTAATCAAGCAAATTACTAAAAGCAATTTTTGTTGTAATGAAAGAAATTTTGTAAAATCCTCGCACTTAAAAGTGTGAAGAATAAAAAGCTCACACTTAAAAGTGTGAGGAATTGTTTTAAAATCATCACACTTTCAAGTGTGAAGAATTGTTTCAAAATCTTCAAATAATTTTTCACACTTGTAAGCGTGAAAATTTTTCTCTAAATCTTCACATCCAGGGGTATGAATTTATTTGCTACACCCATATTGTTCACAGACAAGGTAAGTGCGAACTTTTAGATTCTACATACTTTAATGTGTGAACGTATGCTTCAATAAGTGAGAATACTTCAACTATTTTTGAGTTATAAAGTAATAATATAGTATATATATATATATATATATATATATATATATATATATATATATATAGATATATTAGTGATCCCGTGAGAAGTAAATTAAAAAAAGAATGGTGAGAAGTGACTACAATCACTAAGACATTTGAGAGTAACGATTTGCATAGATGGCATTTCTATTCATTTACCATGCACCATTATCCCGAGTTTCGAAGTTAATTTGATGTGTAGAAGGTGCAAAATGATTTCATGACTTTTAGCACTGTGCAGAAGGAAACAAAAAACATGAGAAATCCTGAAATGCATCTAATAATTTAAATGCATCTAATTAAAAAAGCTGAAAATGCGATAAAATGCATCTAAAATTATAGAGATGCATCTAATTTAAGTCGGTGCATCTCGGATATGGGGATTATAGTTACTTCTTATCATTCTTATTTTTAAAAGAAAACTTCTCATTTGATCTAAGACTCTCTCTCTCTCTCCTCTCTCTCTAATATATATTATATTATATATATATATAAAATATATATATATATATAATATATATATATAAATAAATATAATTAATATATAATATATATAAATTATATATATATAGAGAAAGGATCAAATGAAAGAAAACTTATAAATGAGAAATGATAAGAAGAAACCAACGAACCACATATTTCAGATGCACCTATAGAAAATGCATGCAATCTCACCCTTAAAATTCTCCTTCCCCATTTAAAATGTGTGATAAATATGATTTAGTGACTGTACGCCACCTCAACGATGACATGGCACCTACATGGCATGAATTTTTGGAAATATAATATATATATATATATATATATATATATATATATATATGGGGCTAACTATGACTGGATAAATATGATTTAGTGACTGTACGCCACCTCAACGATGACATGGCACCTACATGGCATGAATTTTCGGAAATTTTAAAAAATTTGGCATTGGCAAGGTTTGAACTTGTGACCTACTATTAATATGCAATGACCTTAACCAACTGAGCTAACTGTTGATTTGTGTTTTGATATCCAAACTATAATAATATCTTCTAAAAACACCCATGTTGATATTTTTAAAATTTTAAAAATATATCAAGATATACTTTGAAAATATATCAAGATATTGATTTGCATCATATCTTTTTAACCAAACCATAATATCACGTATCTTCAAAAACTATTCATCATTCATTATTCATCACAAACCCTAATATCCTCATTTTTTCTTTCAGGCGTGTGGTTTTGTTTTATGGCAGTGAACAATGATCGAGACACAAAAGAATAATATATGTGTTTCTTGGAACTGAATCCGTGTGTGTCTTTTCCAGTAGGTCGGACAAATCAGGTTTGGATACAACAGAAACACTAAACAACAGGCATGTTATTGTTTCTGCGTACATAGTTATTTTTCTAGGCAACATGATATATGAAATTGATATTGTAAATTATTCTTATGTACTTCATTTGAGCTCAATAAGGATTACATCTTCCCTTTTCAGATTCCAAATATATTGGCAAGAAGAGTCTTGGAGGAAGGTTTGTACAATGACATGCTTTCTAAAAATTTATGATGGCTTGTGGATAATAAAAACTGAATATATGGCGTTTATTTGGTTACAGGTTTTGGTGGGGAGGCTTTTGGAAGGTATATAATGAATATTTCAGCTTTAAGATCACCGGTTTTAACATGTGAATCTACATGTTACTGACTTTAATCTATAGAATTGTTTTCATTTTTTGAGTGTACTTTTATTCATCCACTTCGCAGCCCTCAAATCAAATGTTTCAGATGGTAACAAATATAAGGGCGGTATTTACATGGTTTTTGAGTACATGGACCATGACCAAACTGGGCTTGCTGATCGTCTTGGGAATTAGTAATATCACTTTCTGATTTATTACAATTCATTCCAGCTAACAGGTTAAAACGGGCTATTGCCCATTTTTGAACTCCCTTTTGCTAATTGGTTTAGAGTATTTCCCCATGATCCCATTAGATTCAGCAGTGGCTTCAATGCTGTTGAGCAAAATAATGGCTTTAGGTACGTGTTAGTATACACCAAAAAACATTTGTATAACTACATCCTAACAGTAGTATATGTGAGTATATTGTTGCAATGATATTGAATCGGAAACTTATGTTGGTATGAAACCTTTTTTCGCAATTTTAGTTGCTTTACTTATCGTGTTTTGCAGGTGGTGTCATGATACTGGACGAGCGCAGGCTGCAAACAAACCTCTTTTGAAGACTGTTTTCTAGGTAAATTTTACCCTCTACATGTATTTTATCATTTGCATACTTTAGTGCTAATGGGAAACTTTTGAACTTATACTCTTATGTATTTCAGGTTATGTTACGACTATTTAGTCCATGTAAAACAACTTTGATGTTTGTTATACATGATAAAACGAGTCTAAGATTTCCCTTTTTTTATTCGTTTGAAAATACAAAAAATTTGGATCGTGTTTGATGTAAATGTCCTATTGTTTATGTATAGCCACCTCTTGAGAATCTAGAGCCCGTCTTGAGGGATGATATCCAGAAGGTTAGTATTGTTCTTTCCCCTATACCGCAAAAGGTAACACTGGCCAGATGCTTACAACGCTCTGTTCCTTGGTCTAGATATGAGGCTTGGTTCCCACGACTGAGCATCACAAACAGACTCCACTGTGTGAATTTTTTAACGTACGATATCATGCTATTCATATCGTTTTCTTTTGGAAATTATTGTTTTTATGACTAGAAATATGCTTACATTGTATGTTGAACTTGATGTTCCTGGACATGCTGAATCTTGGTAGGCCTTTATCATCTAATAAGGTTGTATGGCGATTTTCATACATAATCCAAACACCTTGAAAATTGATACCGTGGTTCCTTTTAGGGGAGTTGGCTATCCTGCATTATGTCCATCAAAGAATTGTAGAGAGCCACTTGACGTCAGCAGTGATTGTACATTAAAGTTGATAAATGGAGTTCTTTCAGGTGTGTTTGTCTCTTTAATACAAGTTATTTCTCTGATCTACTCTGAAAATGTTCACTCGCTAGCTAACTAATTGATGAAGACCATTGTGCCTATTTTCATATTTTAGTAAGATCCTCAAGTATAGATTTGTTCATTTAGGAGGTGATGAAGTTGACACCAGTAAGTACACTTCTATTTTTATGTCACCCATTTATTAGTCATATATTTATTATGGTAATATATGACTAAACCATTAAGTTAACTACTTGGTTGGGAAACAAGGAAGCTGAAGCCTCATTAAACTGAGAGTTATAGTTTAACACAATTACTTATGAACGGGTCGATTTAGGTTGTCTTTTATCTGAAACAGGTCAATGGATCAAATAAAAAAACATATAGCTAAATGGAACGGGTTATGAGGGTTAGAAGTAGCCCAGAGTCTTCTTTAGTCATACAACCAGATAGTTATTAGTATATGTTAGTATGTGACAACATATGTTGTGAACTATCTGTAATAATCTTATTCCTTTGATGTACTTACTGCTATTGGACTTGATTGTTTTTGTGATCAATCATTTAACGTCCACGTATGTTGATGCTTCTTTTGCAATTCAAAAATAATGGTTGTTAACAAATTACAAAGCACCAGTTCATGGAACGTGTTGCTTAGCTCTCATAGCTAACCTTTAACTTGTATTTACGTTTGTGGTGTATGAATTTTAGGTTATCAGAAGTGTCAGTGGTCTGGTGGAACAAGCCAAACTGAAGACAGCATTCATAAAGCTTATTGTTATCTTATTGTAAAGGCAGAAAAGTTTATATAGATTGAGGTAACTCAAAGGAACCCAATTGGATAATTACATCAAGATCTTCATATTTATTACTTTTGTTTTCTTTTAAATCTAAAGCATGAAGAACCTATTATGGTCAATATATCTTAAATGCTAATCCTTTTATGTTTGTGGTTTTGTTTCTTTCAGAACCAGTTTTTCATATCTCTTTCATTTGCTCACAAGTTAATGCTTTCTAATTTATTGAAAAACTTATGTAGTACTGATCTCATCATGACCTGGTTTGATCATGTCGACCAAGTATATCATCAACTCTATGAACCTTACCAAAAATACTCCATGCCATCCATGGTTGGTTGATCATCAAGGGGAGGTATGGCCTTTAGAAAACTAAGTGGAGACGAGGCACTCATGACTCTTCCACCTGATTTTGCATTTCAAGTACCTAATTATGAACTGAGATTCTGTTATGAGTTTATGTTGCATGAACACTTATGTATTTCAGTATTTGTAATGTCTATGGTGTACAACAATTCTGTTAAAATGTGAAATTAAATGATTGTTATCATGTTAGGCTGAGAGATCATTTTTATCTATTTTTATTGCTAAAGGGTAACTAATAGGTGTAATGATTAAGAGAAACAAATGCCATTTATATAAATTGCTTATGTGCCGATCCGTCCTTCTCCTCATGATAACATAAACCGTGGGTTTGGATTTGTCTATTTCAAAAACCATCAAGACTTTGTTAACAGTATGACTCTCGATAGCCGTATCTTCATGGGACGCCAGATTTTCGTCCTTGCTGGTATCTTCCACGGTGGTCTAGACTGAGGTAACTTTTTCTTACTTGATTCACTATATATTTTGATTGTTAGTTTTATGTATCTTCAGTCGAGGTCATTTGTTTTTTATTTGAAATCAGTGTGTGTATTTGATTGTTGAATCACTTGGCTTGGCTGTTGCTTACTGCTATAAATTGTATTATATATGTCTTTGGTAATCAAGTGTGCTTCTGTTAAGTAGTTTAAAAGAGAGCATGTTACACTTGATAATACACTCGATATGTCTTTGGTAACAACGTTAAAAGGACATGTTGGCGTGAGATACTTTACTGATGGCATAGTGAGGTTGTGGAGAGAACGAAACAAGGGTATCCTAATGTTTGATGCATTAGAAGAAGCAAATTTTTTATATCGTTTAATGCACAACTTACTTGCCATTGCTTAAACGTTGTCATAAAAACCTAACCGTTACACGCTTAATCTTTAAAAGGGAAAACCTAAAACAAACCCGCCCGTCGGGCAGGTTACGAAACTAGTATATATATATATATATATATATATATATATAGAATCCGGATCGATTGAGAAGGTTTTTATTTTGAGAAGATTGAGAAGGTTTTCAAAAATGATAGATTTTTAACTTTGATTCAAGTTTTTCAAGTGATTATAATTCAAAATGAGTAAAAAAAATTCAAAATATATATAGGATCCGGTTCCGTTGAGAAGGTTTTTATTTTGAGAAGATTGAGAAATCTACGTTTGAGCAAATTGATTCATATTTTTTGATTTGATTCACAAGTAAACATCATTTAATAGTGAATCAAAGCTATAAATCACAAATTTGATTCACAAATCATTGCTAAAATCGAGTTATGGTAATGATTCTTTAAATTTGTATAGAAGATTCAGTATTTTACTTATATTGCAAAAATGAGAGATTTTTTTAACATTGATTCGAATTTTTTTTACACATTTTGAATTATAATCACATTAAAATGAGTTTTACGTTTGAAAAACTTGAATCAAAGTTAAAAATCTATCATTTTTGAAAACCTTCTCAATCTTCTCAAAATAAAAACCTTCTCAATCGATCCAGATTATATATATATATATATATATATATATATATATATATATATATATATATATATATATATATATATATATATATATATATATATATATATATATATATATATATATATATATATATATGGATTGGATCAAATAAAAAGTAATTTATGGTAAAAAGGATAAAAAGAGTTAAAAGTGTAACTTATTTTATTTGATTAATAGGGGCATATTAGACATTTTACATTCTTGTTTTAATCATTCATTTAAGCCTCTTTAACATCTTCTATTAAGTTTGACTAATTTACTTATACATATTTCATGTCACTTTTATGTGTGTTTAATTCGAATGTTAGAAACCAGGTTTGCACGTCACTTTTGTTATGTGTACAATTCTTGAAGTTTTCATGGCACGTCATTTTTTCATGTTATTTTGCATGCTCTTATAAGTTTTCTTAATTCAAGTCACTTTACTTCTTTTGTGTGTCAAAAGACGTAAATATTCACTAAACACGTAAAATTTGTGTGTCACTACAAATACAAATGTATTATAAAATTAAGTGTGTCACAAACTTAAATTGCTGATAAAAATGTGCTAAAAAATTAGTGTGTCAATACAAATATAACAAAAGACCGTGTGTCAAAAAAAAAGTGTCAAAAAACATAATGTGTCACTAAAAATGTATTATAAAACTAAGTGTGCTAGAAGACTTGGTTGTCATTAAAAATGTGTCATAAAAATAAGTGTGTCAGTAGATATAAATGTACTAAAATTTTGTAGTGTGTCACTATAAATATACTACTCCCTCCGTCCCATTTTAATTGGCCTCCAACAAAAAAAATTCATTTTATGATAGATTCAATGAATCTGGACGTATATTTAATAAAATGACAAGTTTACCCAATTAAATGCAATAAATGTATGAATTACTTTCCTTACAAAAATAAATGAGATGGGTAAAATTGTAAATTTAATACTCCATAAACACCTTAATTAAGAAAGTGGACAAGGTTTTGGGACAAACTAAAATAGTAATGAGGTCAATTAAAATGGGACGGAGGGAGTAAATGTTTTGTGAGTTACTATATATAAAAAATGTGTCAGAATTATTTAGTGTGTCACTAGAAATGTATTATGAAACTAAGTGTGTCATAAGACTTTATTACTAAAAATGTGTCACAAAAATTTGTGTGTCATTACAAATGTATCAAAAAATTTAATGTGTCACTATATATGTATTAAGAAAATTAGTGTGATAAACATGGTGTGTCACTACAAATGTACTAAAATATTTTTGCGTGTCATTACAAATACGCTAAAATTTAATTCTGTCACTATATTTGTATTAAGAATTTAATGACCCTACAAATGTGTCGAAACAATTTTGTGTGTCACTATATATTTATCATAAAACTCAATGTGTCACAAATAAGTATAAACATTAATGCGTCATTATAAACATTAATGGCAATTAGAAAAGAGTAATGCTAAAAAACGTCTAATTTGTCATTATAAACATTAATGGCAATTAGAAAAGAGTAATGCTATAAACATTGTGCGTCGCTATATGTTTGCCAAATTTGCCCTTATTAATTAAGAGTTACATTATTAATTTTCAAAAATTCATTAAAACCTCATTATTAATCTTGTCTATTGATCAATTTTAGCTAGTTTTCTTATCCTTTTTACATTATTTTACATTTCACAATAACCAATCCCTATATATACATATATATATATATATATATATATATATATATTTTACTATAATATTTATGATCAAATAAGAGTATTAATAAAAATAAGAAGGATAGAAGAAACTATTAGACCGGTATCCGAGAGCACGACTTAAATTAGATGCATCTCTATAATCTTAGATGCATTATAATACATCATAATGTGTTTTCTAGCTTTTAATTAGATGCATATACGTATATTAGATGCATTTCATGATTTCTCTTGTTTTTTGTTCCTCTACATGTGCCAAAATCATGAAAATCAATTTGCACCATCTACACATCAAATTAACTTTTGAAACTCAACATGGTGCATCTAAATGAATAGAAATGCATCTAATGCAAGTCGTTGCATCTCAAATGTGTGATTTTAGTCACTTATCACCACTTCTTATTTTAAATTACTTCTCACTGGATCCCTACTATATATATATATATATATATATATATATGAAATTATCTCCGAAATTTATACGTTAGTCATTTAGACAGATATACTGCTGTTGACATTTATTTTGATGGATAGCAGAGTGGGATTGAATTGCAAAAAGATTTCATTAGCGGACTAAGGTTCTTTATATGGGCCGGCCCATATCTACATAAAAAACAAACTAGGTCACCATAATGTACCCATATCCATATAAAGTTGTTAAAAGTAAATGAAGCCCTAGAAATCATGAATCTTGACATGATATTTTAGGTAAAAAAAACCAATTTATTATACCCGAAACAGACCTCTTTTTGACCCGAATTTAACACCCCCAAAACGCCCTTTGTTCTTCTTTATCCAATTCTCATTCTCATCGGAAATCCAAAAGAGATCTAGGGTTCAACCACGCCCTACTATTGGTACCCCCTTTTATATAAATAATTAATTTTTAACTATAAAGTTTTGATTTTTATTCAACAATTAGCTATTTTCAGCGTAATCTGAGGTGGGTTTTGGTTTTAAGTTTGAATTTAGGGAGTTCTTGAATTTATAGCTTAATTTTGACCCTTTAAAATATTTTAAGTTAAGTGTATAATGTTATGACTTTTTTGTATAATTATTGATTTTGGATGTAAGTTGATGTGGGTTTTGTTTCTTTTGGCTTAAAAATTTGGATTTTTTCTTGTTTTTTTAATCTAAATTATTTTTTTTTATTGTATAATTGGTTATATTGGAGGTTTTCTGAAGTGGGTTTTGTTTGTTTTTGGTTTTGTTTCAATTAGTATAACGTAAACCTAGATTATATGAGTATGTGCATGTTTAATCTCCTGCATGAAATTTCAGCATGTTGCGTTATGCTTTTAGTATGTCATTGTTAGCTTTTCTGTCTGTTTACTTGTGTTTGAGAGGGTGCTTCGGATTGCTTAGTTTGTCCGATTAGGCTTGATAAGCACTAAAAAATTAAGTAGTTTAGTGGATGCTGTTTGGATTTGCTTATGCTGTAAAACGAAAATGCAATTAGACAGTAAAAGTTACTAGTTAATAGTAATCGAGGGTTTTAGGATAGACACGTGGGTTAAAATGTAACAGTGTAGATACGCAGCAGTATTTTTTTTTTTCTTTTCTCCCAACACTCCAATCTGCTAAAAGACGAGCACTTAAGCAGGAAAATTTAAGCAGTTTTAAACACATTCCCTTATAAGTAATTTTTTTTTTTTAACAACAATTTTTTACAATCCACACCCCACATATTCTTGTGTCTCCAGCGAGACTTGATGACCCACAACCTCTAGGCTGATAGGGCCCTCAATACCGCTTAGACCAAGAGGCCATTCACCTTCTGGTAACCTAATAAGTAATATATTCCATCTTGAATTGGAGCATAAGTCCGTAGGTTTTGGAAGGGCTTTTCTTTTGTGCAATCATACTGGAATTGATTGGGGTTAATAAAAATTCTCTGATACTTAACTTCTAACGGTTTTCATATGGTTCAAAAATAAGTAAAGCATGCCAGATTAGGTCAAAGTAGGTTAAGAACATTGAAACAAACTACAGATAAAAAATATAAGCTGACTAAAATCATGTTTTATGCTCATGAAAAACTCAAAAGGAACATAATTTATAGTATCGTAAATACATAACGTATAAAGATAAGCATATCAATTAGGAAAAGCACCTGAACCAATATACGCCATGTTATGTGTTTCTTTGCTAACATCATCTTCTTCCTCACTTAAAACGTCATCAGACTGCGAGTCCTTGTTTAATGATTGTTTTGTGAAGTGAATCACCGGAATCTGCTAGCCCGCATGGCAGTGGTAGGCCATGGAGTTGCTAAAATATTGCAGCATGGTGTACCCTGCGCCAGTGATCAAATGTTATTGTCAAAATTCCAAAACCGTTTCACGTAGCACCTTCAAAATTCAAAAATGCAATAAGCCGAAACATACATAAATTAAAAAAACAAACTTCAACTTCCTCCACAACCAGATAAATGACAACCTTCCATTCACTATATACGGTGTTGGTTACCTTAGGACTTAACCTTTTTTAAACCACACAATTAGGGTAATAAATACTGCTAATACATAACATATTTAACATCTGCTTTTAATCTTTACGACTTTAAACTTTTTAAAGACGGAAGAGTAAGCATTTATCTTAATATTAGATTCCCAATGATCTCTTTTTTTTTTTTCTGTTTATAACTTTAAGAACGAACATCGCAAATTCTTGAGATACCAAATTGAACAAACACTAATTAGTTGCACGCGTAACATCATGTATTCACACAGAACTCCGAAAAAATAACTTTACTAAATTAGTAAATTGGAACTACCACTCCAAAAAACTTGCTCAAATTTCACAATCATCAACAATTTGGATCCGAATTCGAATTCGAAAACAAATACAAGTACATGACAAATAAAAGTCCCCATGCACCAATCAACTCCCTATATCATTCAAGTTAGTACTTATTATTTAATTATTGTCCTAAAAAATTGTATCAAAATCACAAACAAGTAACCAAATTATGAACACATCATGATCTATAAAACTTAGTTCAAAGACAATAAACTTTATCAAGCAAACGAAAACATTCATCAAAGCAAAATTATAACATTATTATGGATTCGTATAAAAATAAACTAACCATAATTCCAAATCTCATGTTCGACAAAAAAAAAAAAATCCTAATCAAGAGCAACATGCAAATAAAAAACAGCCCATATATAATCAAAAAACAAAAAAAACCAAAAAGCCAATATTAACATAATACTCAACATGCATAGATAATTAAGAACGTATATATATATATCTAAAATCAAAGTTACACACCTAACTAAAATAACAATTAACTGATACTAAAAGGGTGCTTTAAATAATAACTTACCAATAAAGAATTATGGGAAATGAATCTTGAAACTGAACTTAGAACTGGGTTGAGAGATAACAGTTGAAGAGTGTGTGTGTGTTGTGAGTGTGTTTTTAGTGTGTGTGAATTTTATGGCTATTCTTAGAGATTGTCTTTTTCGAATGTGGCTTGAGTCATTCAACTTCTCATACGTACCCCTAACTTTTTTTTATTGCTTGACGCGTGTATCTTTGTGACACATCATTGGTTTTTTTAATGATTTTTTATCTTTTATTCCACTAATACATGCATACTCACTAATTTTGTATGGTCACTATTAATTATGTTTAGGATTCTTAACTCTTTTATAATAGAATATGATGTTTATACACTTTCTTGGAAAATGGTAGGTTGAGGATTAAAAGACTAGGATTAATTAGGGGATTGTATTGCATATGATTTTATATTTGTTTAAACTTGGTCATTTATGACTATTGGAGGATTTTTTGTTAGAGGGAAAACGTTATTGGATTACTTCCCGCTGAAAAAGTTACTATAAAGTGAGTGTAAGACTCGATTGTGATCTTTGACCGACATCTACCTGAGAACGCAGTGACGCGATGTGGTACCAGATTGTTCGTATCACAAGAGGGCAAGGAGTGAAGTGGTCGTGCCATGGGTTCGTGCCAAGCTATGGCGCGAGATTGAGCCATGGCGCACCACTCCGTGGTTCACGCCAAGGTCTCTCGCGTCGTGGCTAACAGCCCACGCGATTTTTTTTTTTTGAAAAAGTATCCGTTGGGGGAAGCGGGTTTTTGAAAAAAATACCCTCAAAACCCTATTTTTACCCTTTTAAAATCCTATAAATAACCCTGTATATTGTCTAACTTTCACACCAATTTTCTAATATTATTCTTTGACATAATACTTCTCATTTTTCTTTGAAATATGGATCCAAATAATCTCAACGATTTCGACACAACCAACACATACGATCATTCATGATGCCTTTCTTTAACCCGGACCCTAATTGATCGCTATATGCGAGATTACGAGTCGTATCAACATTATATGAGTTTGTGTGAGCAAGAAGCCGGGGGTTCGAGTTCCGATCCTATTAGGAGGAGGAGATACATATATCGTGAACTTGAGAGACGGCGGAAAGAAAGGCTAAATCGACGGACTAATTTTGGAGACGACGAGTACGAGCCTAAATATCCGGAAGAAACGTTTAGGCGAATGTATCGTATGAGCTCTACACTTTTTAATAAAATAGTCAACGATATCTTAAGTTATGATGTTCAGCCTATTCCCGAGTACTTTACTTATTTTAGCTCACGGCTCCCAATGAGCGGTATTTCCGGTCGTAAGAGTATTGGTCCTATTTTAAAGTGCACATCCGCCATACGCCAAATGGCGTACGACACTGCACCTGATGCATTTGATGAGTATTTGCAAATTGCTAACGTATTCACGAGAATTTGTATAGATACGTTACTAAATGCGGTTCACGTTTTATATAATCCATAATGTTTTTAAGAAGACCAAGTGCAACTGATATGAATAACATATAAATTGCAACGAAGAAAAACATGTGGACTCCTGGGATGCCTTCGGGAGTAGTATTGATTGTATGCATTGGGATTGGAAAAATGCCCAAAGTCTTTAATGCGCAGTTCAAATGAGGGATCATAAGATACCACTTTATTTTTTGTTCAGAAGCCGTGCGAGTATCAAGATTGTGATTTGACATTGCATATTATGGGTTCCTGGGAGCTAATAATGATTTAACTTGTGATATATGGTTCCCCATTATTTGATGAAGGAAATTGATGTATAGTCCAGAATGCCGTTTATAGTAAACGGGCATACATACAGGAAATGTTACTATTTAGCCGACGGTATTTATCCGGAATGGTCTACGTTTGTCAAAACGTTTTCTGTTACAAGGGATGCCAAGACCTTTAAGTTTAAAACAGTTCAAGAAGCTGCAAGAAAAGATATTGAACGGGCATTCGGAGTCCTACAAGGTCGTTGGGGTATTATACGACAACCCGCGCGTGTGCAATGCAAATCAACAACCTCAAGAGAATCATGTATTGTTGTGAATTTTTACATAACATGATATTGGAGAAACGTGGGTATTGAAGTAAACCTGAATCATATGTTCGTCGAGATCCGGAAACTGAAACATGGTTAGAAGTGGGTCGAAAAGATGTGTTTTACATGTTTCGGAAGGCAACGAATCTTCGCGTAGAAAAACGCACATCGATCTTCGACAAGACCTTGTGGAGCATCTATGGAATAATCAGTAGTTTGTGTTTTTATGTAATGTTTAAGTTTTATGATATTTAAGTTTTTATGTAATGTTTAAGTTTTTATGTAATATTTAAGTTTTATGATATTTAAGTTTTTATGTAATGTTTAAGTTTTTATGTAATGTTTTATTATTTAATTTAAGTTTTATAAGTTTTTTAATTAAAAAAAAAAATAATAATAAATTAGTTTGGCACCAGAAATTCTGGTGCCAACCAATGCCGCTGAATTCTGGTGCCATAGCAATTCTGGTGCCAAACACCATTTTGCTAACGTGGCACCACTTTTTCTCTATGGCACGAGAAGTTTGGCATGACCGCTCCCCGTGCTAAGGTCTTGGTCAAGTTAAAACGATCAAAATTGGTGACAATCTATGTGATTCACATGGGTGGCGTTGAGGCTCTTTTTGGTTGAGGTTGTTTTGCAAGTGATTTCTAGTCGAGATTGTGTTAATGAGTGGTTTGTAAAGGTTATTTTGAGGTTGGATTGTTTGAATAGAGGTTGTGCTCGGATGGAGTTTTACTGGTAGAGGTCGGGTTGTGGTTTGTAAAGGTTATTTTGAGGTTGAATTGTTCGAACGGAGGTTGTGCCCAGATGGAGTTTTACTGGTAGAGGTCGGGTTGTGGTCTTTGTTAGTCATTTTCAATCTTTTAGGTGTTTGTTTCGCCATTGGTCTTAAAAGGTTGAATGTCATTTTAACATGGGTTAGTGTCAAGGCGAGGTTTATTTTTAACAGATTCCATACTTTTCTATTTGGCGATTGTCCTAGGTGATATCGTGTTTGATGCATGTCCGAGTCTTATATCGCCATTTTGGACCTTCACATTCTAATGTCCGTGTTCAGTCCCAACATAGTATTATACAAACACCGGGTATCACATTTACTAAATTAGTTCAGTAACGCAACTGTTGTCATGCAAGTGTGCGTCAATGCTATTTAGCAACTTGCTAATTTATCATTTTCTCGCTCTGGTAGGATAAGGTATTGTGGTTGTTGTCGTAGAAGCATCATATATTTATCTTTTAGATCAATATTACACAAATAATTACTACTAAAACTTTAGGTTATGTTTACGCGTAAAAAAGAAAAAACCTTCATGAACGATTGAAATTTTCTAGAACATTTAACATAGTTTAGAAATATAAGATGGCTTTTTCAATCTATAACAAATTTTATATAAAAATGGGATTTTCATTTTCTAAATCTTTTAACTTTTTTTATTATACAAGTGTTTTTTAATTCTTAAATTTTCTTCTTTATTTTTTTTTCGAATTTCAAGTTAAAAATTATACACTCCCTCATATTATTTTTTATAGTCTTTTTGACTTTTTGAAGTCTTTCTTTTTCAATTTTGATTTTAAATATTTTTCTCTGTGTTACTGTTATATAATACTTTACGCAAAATATTTGAATGTATTGGTTGTTAAATGTATTTTCATTGGTATAATTTTCATCAGGTATTATATAACACAAGCAAAAATATTAAAAAAATTTAGGTTGAAAAGTAAAAACTTTAAAAAATTTAAAAGAGGCAATAAAAAGTAGAAACGATGATAGTAATATTATTCAAAACTAAACGCACCTTTTATTGACTTTAGTGACGTTTTTTTTGTTGACCAAATTAGAAACCACCTAAACATTGCTTTAGGAAGCGTTTGGTATCTAAGGATGAGGCTTAATATGTTGGTTTAGGTTCAAGTATGTTGTTTGGATTAAAAATTGGTTTCTACTGGGCCTACAATAATCCAGATATATGGGCATACTCAAAAGTATTCTAGCAAGCTAGGATTAGAAAAAGAGATACGCATGTATCTCTGACATTGTAACATAGCACCATGTGATCCTCTTCTTTCTTGATGACTTAATATAAAATTAATATTTTTTATTTATTGGCAATTTAAATTATAAATATATAGATGGGTCCTTTTCTTTGTGTAATATATATTTTTTTATTAAACCAAATCTAAATTAAATTTTAAATCTAAATTTAAATCCTAATCTAAAATCAAATCCTAATCCTAAACCCAGTTACACACCCAAACGGGCCCTTATTGTCTTTTTTCGAGGTTTTCATTAAACTATGCATTAGGATGATAGGAGGTCCAGATATACCACATGAGCCCCTAGACGACCCTTCATCAGCAAATGAACTTTCAAATGCATCCTTTTTACGATCCGATGACCTTTTAAATGAACCTTTATCATTCCTTAATTTCCCCCCAAAATTACTAGAGATCCTCATGCACTGTAAATCACAACCAGTCAACCACTATTACTCCGACGACCCACCACAGCACATATCATAATTCCGACAATGAACCACCTGATCTAATTTCACTTCGCTATATGAAATGGTATTTAGGTTTTGATTTGGGGGTTCGATTAGAACTGAGAGGTTTATAAGATGAGTGGGTGTTTTTGACAATTTTTAAACCCGGGTTAACCTGTTGAACCAAGAATCGGATCGAAAAAAGAGCCGAATTTGATCGAGTTTTTGCTTGTTTGACAACCGAATTGGACCGACCGTTTTTTGTTGACCGGGGTTCTTGACGACCGGGTCAATGATTTTTTATGCAAAATCTAACAAAATCAAAATTTTGGATCACTAAAATTTCTAAATTTAATTGACAAGTTGAAGTGGTGATAGTTAATGTTAGTTAAAATTTGTAGAGCAATAAATTAAAGTAAAACTAACTTAAACACCAACTCATATAGTTTTATTATAGTCTATTAAAACTTGGAATAATAAGTTGATTGTTTTGACAGATCTTTGCTATAATTTTAAAGATACAGAACTTAAACTAAACTTTATCGATAAAGACTTAATCTCTTTCACCAGTTTAATTGAACGTAAGAATGATGTAGAATCCAAGAATCTAGACTCAACTAGGGTATGATAACATTGATTGAAAATATGCAGCGGAATATGAAGAACACAATCAACATTACTCAACTAGGGTATGATAACATTGATTGAAAATATGCAGCGGAATATGAAGAACACAATCAACATTACTAATAAGGTTTTCTTTATTCAAACATGATAAAGAAACTATTACTACTACTACTACTACACACGCTCTATGCGTTTCTAGACTCTCATTGGTGATGATTACTATGAAAATGGATACTGTTAACCTAGAGCTACCTCTTTATATAATAGAAGGGAGGGTTAACAAGAACCCCTATAGTTACTAACAAAGCTACCTAATTTATTACTTATGGGTCCTTATTATTTCAAAGAAAACATAATACAATTAGGGAAACTAATTAATGTGAAATTAATCATCACTTACTGTGTGACTAATCACATTAATGTTTGGACTAATTATATCTTAACATTAATGTTGATTTCTAATCAACATTAATTTGATTGGTTTCCTTCTTTAAGCTTATCTTGTTTACCTTTTGTTTCTTCTTCTTCATTTCCTGTTTATGGGTTTTGTAATCATCAAATCTGTAATTCCTAACACTCTTTCCCCTATTTGATATTACAAAAACATTCTGCATGAAGGAAAATGGTAGAACATGTCATCACAATAATAAGTGCACACAGAAATTCTTCTTCCCCTTTTTGTAATATTAATTGGGTAGTCTTGTGCAACTGTAAACGTTTCCTCAAGTGAGGCATGTAGATGGTTGTTAAGTTCTCAACCAATAAGGCTTCCCTTAAAGTATACTCCCCATCTTTGAATCTTGACACTCAGTAGCATAGATCAAATCTTCATTCAGTGCGGGAAAAAGACATGCCTTATTACAATATCAGTATAAAATGTCTTTGAATAATTCTTTTAGACATATTAGAATAGGCGATCAACATATGATGGGCCGATAGTACTCAGTAGAGGCTCCGTCTCGCATCAAGCATCCAGTTCTTGATCCAATGGCCAAGGGCTGAATCGTATCATACTCCGACCAAATATTTGGAATGGACGCGTTGTAACTTTTCCAATCCAAGAATTATAAGCATAAACTGAACATCCAAAATGAACCATAACATTCATTGTTCAAGATCTAAGGGCGTTCTGTGGGACCAAAATATATGTTTTTATAGATAAAAATTACAGAAAAGAATAAATACATGAAAACCTTATAACCCTAGATAAGAGCCTGCGGCTCTGATTACAAATTGTAGAACCAAGAATCTAGCTCAATAGGGTTTGTAACATTGATTGAAAAACTATGCAGCGGAATTGAAGTACCAATAACATTATAATAAGGTTTTCTTTATTCAAAACATGCTAAAGGAAACCTATTTCTACTACTACTACACTACGCTCTTATGCGTTTCTAGGATCTCTTTGGAGAAGTCTACTATGAAATGGATACTGTAACCTAGACGCCTACCTCTTTATATATAGAGGGAGGTTACAAAGAAAAACTAGCTTACTAACAAAAGTACGCCTAAATATTACATAATGGGTCCCTTAATTATTTAAAAAGAAACCATAATACATTAGGAAACTAATATTTGAAATAATCATCACATTAATGTTTGACTAATCCATTAATGTTTGCACTTATCTATATCTTCAAAATTTAATGTTGATTTCAATCAACATTAATCTTGATCTTGTTTTCCTTCTAGCATATCTTGTGAGCCTTTGTTTCTTATTTCTTCATTTTTGTTATGGGTTTTGTAATCATAAAATCTGTAATTTCCGAATCAAATGATGTCAAGAAATTTATAGACACAGTACATCCACTATGTTAGATTATGAAAATAGTTAGATCTCGTGTGAAACCGGTTTGACCCGACGGTTCAACAGATTGAACCGGTGACCAAGTGAACCAGCTATTAAACTGGGTCGATAAAAAAACATGGTTTCAAAACATTGGTTTTTGGTGAAAGAGGTTTAGTGTTTGATAGAAAATGACTGATTATTGATAACAAGATTTTTATAGGGTTTTGGTTGTTTAGGAAGAGAGGTTAAGGCAGGATGCGCTCATGCTCAAGAGCCACAACGTTATGCTTGATCAGAAAAATGTAATCTTAAATGTTGTTATATGCCCTAAAACCAAATACCTCAAAACTTCCCCAAACTAATCCTTTAAAAAGTAGCAAAGTCTTTTGTGGGGAGAGTTAAGAAATCAAAAGTTTTAAAACACACTATTTTCCCATTTTTTAAAACTTTTTTCATTTTTATGATGTTTTTTTTTAAAAACTAACTAGAATATTCGGACTTCGTTATTTCCATAACCGTTAGGGATCATAGAACAAGATGCATTTCGATCCGAGAATGCCCCAAAAAGGATAATTCATCGTCCCCGACTTTTCACTTGCTCCAAACCAAGCTTAAAACAAAATCACCGCTAAATATCAGTTAAAATGCTTAAACTATCCATATTGGCAACTTGTGAAACTTGTCCCTCACGGGTAATTATTATATCTTAAGTGAAATGTGCTATTTTGAATTTCACCCATGGATCAAATTTTGCCAAAAATTTATGTTTTCACGTTCAACCGAGGAATTAATGAGTTTGAAGGCGTGATATCCCATGTGCGACTTTAGTACTTGGCCTATCCAACCTTGCGGCTAAGTGACCAGGCTTTTGACACCCCACAGAGACTAGTATCGGGACTCACGGACCTTAGGTTTCAAAAACTCTCAGGTTTCCCGTTGTTGTTATAAAAACTTGTAAATATAGGAATAGTCAAAGTACAAAAAGCATATTTAAAAATTTAAAAAAAAAGGAGATCTATTTATTAGTTCAACTTAATATTAAACATAACATTTATGCAATTGTAACCCTCGACCTTTTAGAAGGCTGCAACATCGGTTGTGAGCCGGCAAGATGCAGCAAACTTTTATCAGTCTCGGATTTTTATTCTTACTATGGGCTTTCTTTAGAAGACTACCACATCGGTTGTGAGCCAGGCAATGGGGGGCTGCTAGGCAAATGAGGCAGTAGTAAATTTTTCAGCCACCGTTTTTATATTATTATAATATATATATTTTTTTTTCATCAATTTCATTCATTTTTTTTATAGAGAGACTACTCTTCTTTTTAAAAAATTCAAGTATAAAGTTTGAAATAAGACGAAATTTTTTTGCTATATACCCACTATAAAAATTTGTTGATGTAAGTTTATTCTCCAAAAACTACACGTATTTATTAATCGGGGTCGGAGCTTATTGGCGTGAAAAAAAGCCACAAAATTATCATACATGAGCTTCTTAAGATTTCCATTAATCTTGTTTAGCATCCCACTCTTTACTTAAATTATCGTTTTGCGTTTCTTCGCGAATTCCGCGAAGCTTAGCCTAAAAGTTAAAGGAAACAAGCTAGAGCTCAACACGTTCCGATCAGGTCAAATTTATTCTTATTCTACCAATCGGAGGAAAGTCAAATTGTGACAAAAACATTATTTTATTTTCTGAAAAATTTTAAATTTTTTAAATCTTTTTTAACAAATTTTTGTGGGAAAATACGGGGGGTAGTGAGAACATGGCAAAGTAGGTAAAATCATATCGAAGTATACTACCCATACTAAATTAAAACCTGTTTCTCAATGTTTCTAGCTAAGACTTAAAAAAACCCATACTAGAACTCAAAAAAAGTTGAATGCATAATCAAGCTTGACGCGCGTATCACAAAAATCTCAAAGCTGTTTATTAAGTATTGCTACAAGTTAATATGTTAGTCGATAAAAATATTATGATATCGGAATTCCCCATATAATGGCAAGCATAAGCTACTATAAAGCTCGAGTGGACGGAGGAAAAACACACACACGGAGAGTTTCCGAAAATTTTGGGTTAATCTACAAAAAATCACAGCACCAACAACAAGAATCGGGACGATGAAGCGTACAAGCCTCCTGCATATCACAACAGGAAAATAAGAACGAAAATAGAAGGATAAGCATGGGGGGCTTCACGAAGGCTTTGTTTTTGGTACACGAGTCACATGCTGGACTCGTCCTAAAATTCATTGTCCTTGGAGAAAGTGTGGACGTTTCCTGGAACTACCTTGGGTGGTTAAGTCCCCTCCGAAGTAATGCTTTACACGATGCCTCCCTTAAAGTTTGGTCCATTGGGTTGAGATACCTCAATGGTTTCGTATGGACAAAACTTTGGTGATGGTTTGAAAGGTCCTCTGACCAACGTTGTTTTAAGCTTTCCCCGAGTGAGAATATCTTGTTAGTCGAGAGGTTAAAGAGGTTAAAACTGATCACCAACATTGAAAATGCCGTGGTTTTTGTCTTAGAGTCGTGAAGCTTTTCGTTCCTTTTTATATATCTAAAATAATTTCTTAATCTTGATCACGAAGCTCATTAAGTTCATTAAGTTGAGCTTTCGGTGATCACCCTCGGTCTTTAATGATCGAAAATTAGCATGTTTCAAGCCAATGATGTTCTATGCTCTAATCGATAGGTACATGGCCAAGTTCCCGTACACTCAATTTGTAAGGGTACAATCCAAGTCGGCGTCTTTAAAAAAAACGGTACGAAATGCCCATATAAAGTCGTTCATCTAGTTTGTCGGACCATGAGGCACAGGTTCTCACCCAACCTGTCCTTTCTAGAATACGTTTCAAAAACGCGATTGGACCACCTTCACTTGAACGCTGCTCGTGGTGAGGGTGATAAGCAGGGTAGCAAAGACGATGAGAGACCCCATATTTTTTAAACCATTACTTTCAAGCAAATTGTATCATTAAAAAATGGGTCCCACGATCGTTATATAGCTCTAGGTGTTCCAAATCAGGCAAAAAGAGATTTTTAAAAACTTGACTAAACACAAAGCATCATTCGGTGTGGGGAGAGCCTTTGATTTCACCACTTCAAAAGATAATCAAAGGCTACGAGGATGTATTTATTCCCTAGTGAAGACGGAAATGGTCCCATAAAATCGATACCCCATACATCGAAGATTTCACAAACTTGAATAGCGTTTTGAGGCATCTAATCTCGTTGTGAAGTTTTGCCTTGTCTTTGACACGTATCACAGATTTGATATATATGGGCATACATGATATATGGTTCGGCCAAGAGAAACAGGCATCAAATACTTTCTCGAGCGTGCGATTGGCCTTATGATGGCCCTCGGTGGGTCCCTCATGACAGCTTTGAGGATATAATTAGCTTCTTGCCATGAACACACCTTATCGAAAATGATTTGATCCGCACAAATCGAAAACGATAGGAATTGTCCCAGAAATAATGTTTAACGTTTGAAAAACTGTCTTTTTGTTGAGTCGTCATTCCTTTGATGTATAATTCACCCAATGGAAAAATTTGCATAGCTCCGCAAAACCATGGTTCGGATACATTCCATAGATATTCCACCAAAGTCTTAAAGGAAATTTACATTTAATGTCTTTGTTTTTTCTAAACCATCTTATGAGGATTCTCAAGTTTAGATAACTGATCGGCGCGAGGTTTCGACTTCCTTTTTTTTATCACGGTATGGTGATATCAAATTCTTGTAGGAGAAGAACACACCAGAGCAACCACGGCTTGGCATCTTGCTTTATTCATAATGTACTTTTTAAAGTAAGTGATCGTATCCAATATGCTTTTAGATAAAACAAGATATGGTCAAAACTTTCAAAAGCATACACTACGGCAAGCTTTCTTTTTTCCGTGTAGTTGTAATGAATGAATTTGAGCTTCTTCGATCATTGTCATAACTAGCTTTATTGTATAGGCTGAAAAGTGCTTATCTTTCGTTTTGTCTAAAACCGCACCAATCACGAAATCACTTGCATCACACATAAGTTCGAAAGTAGGTTGCAAATTGGGACAACTTAAGATCGGCTGCTTCGTGTAAGCTTCTTTTTTTTAAGAGTTTCGAACGCATCATATCAATCTTAGAAAACACATAACGGTTGTTTCCTTCTTAAGAAGGTAGTCATAGGTTAGCTATTTGGAAAAGGTCTTGGATAAACCGTCGGTTTTAAAAAACCTTGCATTTGTCTATGGAAACTCTTAACACCTTTTACGGTAGTGGATGAGGGAGATTAGGCGATAACATCGACTTTAGCACGTTCGACTTCAATTCCAATTTCGAAAAATTTTATGTCCTAACACACTTCCCCTTGATTACACATAAAGTGACTCTTTTCCCATTAAGAACTAATTGTGTTTCTTCACACCTTTTAGCATCTTTTCTAAATTAAGAGGCACGAATAAAACTATCCCCACAAAAAAAGAAATCATCATAATACACTTTGTCCATAGTCTTTTCATCATATCTTGGACAAGGCCATCATTAACATCGTTGGGAAATTACGAGGAGCATTACACAAGCCAATATGGCATGCGATCGGTCAAGCGAAAGTTCTATACGGCATGTGTGCATCGTAGTTTTTCTTGGTCCTGGGGATCTATCGGTATTTGAAATTACTCCGAAAAATCATCTAGAGGAAAACAATAAAATTCATTTTTGGCTAATCTCTCTAACATTTGATCAATAACGGTAATGAAAATGAATTTTTCGAGTCGCTTCTTTAATTTCCTATAGAGATACAAACTACTCCATGGTAACTAAATACGTGTCGAATTAATTCATTTCTTTCATTAGCAACACGGTTATTCATTTCTTGGGAACACAATGCATCTGGCTAACAATGGGTGTGGAGGATCGGGTAAATCATATCGGCTTCAAGAAGTTTTAAGACCTCCTTTTTTATTACCAGTGAATTTTTGGGTTAACCCGTCTTTGACTTTGAACTGTGGGTTTGTAATCATCCTCCATCAAGATTTTGTGTGTACAAAAACGAGGGTCGATACCCTTGATGTCGGTGATTTTCCAAGCAATGGCCCGTTTATGAGATTTGAGCACTTTTAAGAGAGCATCTTTTTCATCATCTTTTAAACCTTTTGCAATAATCACTGGTAACTTGTCGTTTTCTTCTAAGTAAGCATATTCCAAATGAGATGGTAAATCTTTTAACTCTAATTCCGGAGGCTCTTCAATTGAAGGTTTTGCCTTGATTATTTCTCCTTGCTTTAGGTCCATCGGAGGGAGTTGAAACGGGTCATTATTTAATAATTTTTCAATTAAGAAAATATCTCCCTCCGGATCACAATCGGCATGATCAATTTCCGGTAAAATCGAATCATCCTTGAGATAAGCTTCGATCTCTTCTAAAATTAATTTGGAAGTTAGAGGCTCAGACGTCGGGGTGGGATTGCCACCCAAAGATTTATTAGAAAACCCTAGCAATTCCGGAGCATACTCCTCACAAACTTCATCAATGATGTCAATTCGGTTGTAAGACTTGTCATTCTGTTAGAGAGTTATCTCGTCGTTTGATCTAGATTAAAAGTGATGGCTTCGTTATCAACCCGAAGGGTTATTTCTTCTCTATAAACATCAATTAAGGCACGACCGGTTCTTAAAAAGGATCTCCCAAGTATGAGAGGTACTCGAGGACCGGCTTCAAAATCTACAACAACAAAGTCGGTAGGAAAGTAGAACTTTCCCACTTTGACATATACGTCTTCGGCGAGTCCTTTAGGATGAGTTATGGATCGATCCGCTAACTTAAGGAGTCTCGAGTGGGACGGTAAGTTCAGGTAAGGATAAACTTTTTCCAAATGGAAAAGGGCATAAGATTATGCTCGCGCCAAGATCGTCAAGGCGTGACATTAATCTATTCAGAAAATTACCTGGTATAAGAACAACTTGCTCGGGGATCTCTAAGTTTTCAGGAAGCATTTTTTTAGTGTGCATCGCGAGCAAATTCTTGTTCAACGGTATCTTAGCTAATTCAAGCAACTTTTTCTTATTCATGAGTAAATTCCTAATTGTAGGAGCAAATCTTGGCATAAAAAACAAAGCGTCTGCAAAGCTAATGTCAAAGCGTAAATCTTGGAACATTTGAAAAATCTTCTCTTTTTGATAAGAAGCTTTTTCACGGAACTTTTGATCATTACGTCGTGAAGGATACAGAATATTCGGCTTAGGTAAAGTCTTCAGAACATTGGGTTCCAAAATCGGAATGAGATTAACCGGAGGCTGGGACGGTTGGAGCGATCTTTCCTTTTAAAGTTGTTATGCTCTTTATACGTTGTTCCTCGGTTTCCGTTCCACTACCTTTTTAGAGAGGAAGGATTAGGAGGAATCGAGGCGGGTCCTTCGTAAGCAACACCATTCGAGTAGGATCGTTTATCTCACCTTTGGGTTTGGAAAGGTAATACTCGGAAGTAGTACCGAAAGTTTGAGGCTGGGTTTTGCAAAGAATCCACTTACCATATTTTGCATTTTAGTTTGAAAAAACATTTTGTGATTCATCAAGACGGCTTGTTGAGTCTTCATCGTGTTTCTGAATTTATTCTTAATTTCTCCTTTTCAACGAGTTGATTTGATTTTGCATGTTTCTTCATTATTTGATCATTTGTTCTTTGTAACTTGAAACCTCATTTGAACAAGTCTTGTTGGACATGATTATTAAGGCACTATGAAAAGGTTGGTTTTGATACACCTTGTTTGTAAATTTGGAGCTTATATTATTATGAGCTTGAAAAAACCTTGATTTCCTGAAAATTATTTCCCGATAAAAATTTTCCCTTGACCTTGAATTTGAAATTTAAACCCTATTTTGTCTATTGTTTTGCACCGGAGCAAAACCTGGTGGTTGCCATTTGATTACCTAACATAGTTTTGAGGGTTAACTTGATTGTTGAGAACCGTTGTGACAAAACACTAGCATGATCTTGTTTTCAGGATCATTAGGACCAACTTGTACAAGCATGAGGCCACTTACAAGACACAAATTTCCCAACCGCTTTAACGGATAGCGAGGGTAGTGACAACTTTTTTAGAATCATTCTCAACTAGAGTCGATAGTTGGTCGCAAAGCTTATCAATTATCTCATCCGTTTTACTAACACTTTCCTAGAAGTCGTATATTCATCTAGAAACATTTGATTTATTACGTGAATAAGAACTTTGGATTTTGTTTTAAATTATGTTTCAAAGCATCTTAGTCGTCTTACTCAAAAGATTCCACCGCCGCGACATTTAAGGAGTTTGATCGTTCCTCGTTTTAAACCGTTATACAAGGTATCACTTGAGTTAACATTCGTAATCTGTTGGTGAGGACAAGCTCTATGCATTTCTTAAATCGTTCCCAGCTTCACTAAAAGTTTCCTTGAAAAATTTTGTGTAAAAAAGTGGAAATTTCATTCTTTAGGTGAGTGGTTTTCGAAGGATAGGGAACAATTGATCACAAATTTGGTTACGAGATCCTCCCAGCTTCTTTAGTAAGGTTAGAATTAGGTGGTTTCTTTCTTGTTACCACACACTTGCGTTCCCCTCAATGGTGAGTATGAAAACATCATAAGTTAATGACATCGTTTGGTCCTCGCTAAATCGTAAAGTCGAGGTAATTCTTTTGAAATTATTTAATATGAGCATGGGGATTTTCCCCTCTCTAACTGTGAAAGAGGGTAGTTGAACTAGTTGTTAACCAATATTTGTCTTTAATCGCCAAATGGTCCGCTATTAATTATCTAGTAAAAACGATAGTTTCTCGTACCTTCGTGGGTGCACGGAGTGGTTTCCATTGCTACGTTCCCGCCAATGGTTGAACTTCAACGTAGTACGAAGCTCGTGTTCGACTATGTTCGTGAGCACGTCTTAGTTCGACGTCTCGGAATGTTACGTTTTACGACTTATTTGGAACTTTAGAAATTCTAGTGCGCTGACACTTCTAAACAAACAAAAATGATTAAAAAGAATGAGAAAAGATAATATTATGTTAACGATTAATCAACAAACTTAAGGTAACTCCCTAAGTAAAATAATTTTACAAAAGAGGTGTGTGCCTTTTTCGTACGTGACATAATCGTTAAAAAATTTGTCATCTTAAGTTGAACTTAATGATGGATAAATACTTCAATTGAAAAGTATTAATTGTGTTGGTGTTCTTTTACCAACTTGGTAAAATTTTTATTTTCTTATATTCACGAATTCACAAAAAAAATCAAAAAATCCGGAAGAGCAAATATTTTTGTATTTTTGTATTTATTTAACTTTTACATATACTAAAAAGAAAAGAAAAATATTTTTTTTACTTTTTTTATATTTTTAATTTTTATTTTATTTTTGATTTTCTCACAAGCGTAACTTTCGAAGACGAAAGGTTCTTCAAACCACGATCGACAAATGCAAACGAAGGAATCTTAATCACAAATCCCCGGTAATGGCGCCAAAAATTTGGTGTATCTAGTTTTAATTTAGTATAATTTAATATAACAATAATGAAATTCCTAAACTACCCTTGAGGACAAAGGTAGTAAGAAAAATCACACGAAAATATAATACGTAAGAAACCGGTAAGTGATTACCGGGTCGTTTTCCCAAAGATTTATGAAATTGAGACCTCGTTTGTTATTTGGACAATGACTTGAATTGGTTCAAAGATGATTTGTTTTCTTAAATCCTAATATTGAGCAAATAAAGGCACAATTAAATCTAACTACGAAAAAACAATAATGTGAAATAAAGTAAACACAACAAATAAGCTAGAACACTGAAATTAAACCCTAAATACTTTTCTAAACTTTTTCTAATTCTAATTAACTATTTAAAAGTAAAAAGCTAAAGAAAATTCTTAAACCAAGAATAATTTAGCCAAAAAATACGAATGGAAAAACGAGAACGGGGATCGAATCCCGTTCTTTAAAAAATTGAACTTTTTCAAAAATATACATAACGGAAGTAATTTAAACCTCACCTAGAATTAGATAAAAGAAAGTTTTATAAAAAGAAATTATTTTTTTGATTATTTTTCTTTTTTTTATTATGATTTTTTAAAGTTTATAACAAAATTAATTCACGAAAAATGTAAAACTTTAAGCTAAAAATCCTAATTTTTTTCTAAAATAGCATTGATAAGCAGTATGCAAGGAAAAACTAAAGAAAATCCTAAATTGTAAACTTAATAGGTGGAAAATGTTTTAAGCACACGAGTGGCTTTTTCTATTAAAACAAAAGTAAAAAGGTGGTAAAAGAATAAACTACGCACCTTAGGACGTAAAAGTCCCAAGGGCGCAGTGGTTAGTGTGTTTGTGTGTGGAGTGTTATAAAAAGGGTAGAGGCTAAGTTGAGGTCGGGGGTTCGAGTCTTGCTCACCCCCGACTTCCTTGGTTCTCCTTTTTTATTTTTTTGCAAAAACCTAAAAAGCAAAGTTGTAAAACAACTTATAATAAGCTATTTTTGTAAAAATAACCTTTTCTAAAGCTAATCAATAAGTATTTAAATGAGCTTAAAAACAGCAGAATGTCTGTAACTACTTTTTACTTTTTAGAAAACTTAAAAGCTAAAACATAAAAAAAGCTTAAAACAGGAATGAAAAGTATTTATTAGACTAAAAACTTGATCTAATAAGCTACATTTAACTAGAAATAAAGCAACGCCATAAAGCATAAGGGATTTCAAATACGCATTTTATGAAAACTGCATACCAAACGGGCCAAATGGCTAACTTTGAGCTTAATTTTAAGTATTCTAATGGAACCTTATGGCAAATAAGTTTATTCTACCTTAAAGTTTAGCTAATAAGCTACTTAAAACTACCAGCAAAATACATTTTGAAAATTAAATGAACACTTGAAAAAGCGAATGAAAAAGCTACGTGAGTTTATTTTAAAACTATAGTTTGGTTTTTTTTTAATGAAAGGACTAAATAAGTAAAACCTCAACCTAAATTACGCTCTGAATATAAACATTAACCTAATAAGCTAGTTTAAACAAGGGTTTTTAGATAGACAGGTTACTAAACTATCAACTTTTATTCGCCTAAGTTACTAAACTTTTTTTTTTGTTCATTTGGGTTACTTGTATATCGAAGTTTGGACTTTAAGGTTACCGAACAACAAAAGTGTGTTCATTCAGGTACCTGACACTGGGCAACGCAGGATATTATGTTTTTGACCTTCTCCACGTCAGCTTTTTGTGGGCCCAATTATCCAACTCAGAAACTTATCAGGTTATTTGACATGTATCTTATAACTTTGCGATTTTGTTCGTTTCAGTGACTAAACTTGTTATTTTGTTACATCTAAAAATACCTCGAGAAAATACATGTTCTTATACACGTTTTATCCATGTTTTTATATGCATTTTTATACGCACTTTTTTATACACGATTTTATACACACATTGTATACACGTTTTTATACACACATTTTTTACACGTTTTTATACACACAATTATATATATATATATATATATATATATATATTTTATACATTTATATATTTTTTATGCACACAATTTTATATTTTTTTATCACACACAGTGAAAGTGATTTCATTGAACTGAAAATGAAAAATAGTACATGGTATTTATACAAGAAATGAGCGGGAGAAAAAGATTAAAAACCGACTTCCTAACTAATATCTTCTTAAAGTTACATTAAAACCCTAAACTTCTATAAGCTAACACTATGGTCCTTGTAGTTTCTGCAATGCTTTTATTATAAAAAAAACGTGTACAAAAATGTGTGTTATTTAGAACGTATAGTGCATAAACATGTGAGTATAAAAGAATGGTATAAAAAACCGTGTATAAAAATGCAAATATAAAAATGTGTGACGGAACAGTGTTTATAAATAAGAATTTCCTGTGGTTAAAAATGCGTCAGGTAAAAAAATGTATTGTATAAAAACGTTTTTCTAAATTGTGCAAAATTGGTAAAGTTTAGTAAACTTAGGTGAACAAATATCGCAAAAGTCCAGTAATTATTTGTATCAAAAGTCAAAATGCTCATCTCGGCAATTGTAACGGAAATTAACACCTCGCAAGGTCACTGAGAGTTCGGATACCAAATTAATCGGTTTTGATATAGTCCAGTAACCCCAAATGAACAAAAAAAAAGTTTCGTAACTTAGGCGAACAAAAGTTGATAGTTGGTAACCTATCTATTCTAAATCCTTTTAAACAACAATAAAACAAAAAACTTAAGCTTATACGCTAAGAAATCTCCAAATAAACTCTTTGACAAAAAGTTAACCCAACACCAGTCTCTTATAAAAGGCAACTTTGAGCTTATTTTTCAATAAGCTAAAGGATCCTTATGGACTTTTGGCTTATTACACTAAAAAGAGTACCTAAAAACTATACTTAAAACAAATAATTGAAACACATTTTGAAATTTTAAATGAATAATGAAAATTTCTAAATGGAAAAACTGCTCTTCATTAACTCAAAGTAGGAGCTGAGTATGTTATTGATTTTTCAAAAGACAAATGCTGATTTTGAAGTTAATAATAGATAAGCAAATGGAACTTCTTAAAACAATTAAGCTCAAATGATTTAAGTAGCATACTATTCTACATGTATACTTAAAATCAAGATCTAAGAAACTCGTTATTACCTTTGAAATTTGAATTGAAAAAAAGGCTTGTTTTTCATTATTATGCTGGATGATTGCATTTGACCACAAGTGTACAATTCTCAATCAACATTGCAGGGTATAGGACTAGTTTCTATACTTTAAAAATACTGATTGTAAATGCAAATTAAGAACAAATCAGCTAAATCCAACTTGACTTAAAATGAAAACTATGATCTAAATTTGCTAACAAATACTCAACCATTTAAAGCTAATCAAGCCAAAGCTAATAAACTTTATTCAAAACCTTAAAACCTACTCTCATAAACCTCTAAATGGATTCAAAGATCAAATTAAAGGACTAGCTAACCTTTGATAGCACTAACTTAGTTAGTGCTGTCTAATGCCAAACACCCCTTTTATTTAACTCAATTCCATATTTGGCTTATGAGACTTAGAATTAAGGGACAAAATAGAGATACTAGATGATCACAAGCTTATATCAGACCTAATAAGCAGATAAGCACACAATAAGCAGAGATAAGCAATTATAAGCTATTAATGCAAAATTAAGCTAAAAATGTAAAAAGGAAACTTTATAGGAGCCTCTGCTTAAACGAGGCTTATCAAATACTCTTATGAGCTTTCAACAAGGCCTCCAGCTATCTATATGCTAAGCTGGTGGGGTCTGAGAAGCCCATCCTTATTGGCTTTCCTTCCATAACAAGCTGTGGTATTTTGATTGTAGATTGTGAATAGGTTAAGCCTTATACTAAGCTTTTAGAACTTAGTTGAGTAATTAGTAGTTAAGAGTAAAAAATGGACGGTTATTGAGAGCCTTATTAGAACAATTGAAAATTATTTTAAACTATTACATGTTAAGTGAAAACAAATAAAATTTAAATCATAGATTTAAAGTTGTATACTACAATTTTATTTATAAGATGAATTACAATGCTTTTAAAAAGAGATTACAAATATTTTTAAATGACATTTAAGCTAAAACATTACCAATAAGAAGATGTTTAATAAGGTACACTAAATTACGCTCGCTATCTAAAACTATCCATGTGAGTGAGGATGGTCTCGTATTTATAGCTAGAGAAGGATGCTTCTAGGTCTTCAAGTTTGTTAAACGCTCCTCTTGATCTTGATCGTCCATTCTTTCCAATCATTGGATACTTCATTTTGACTGTTGGATCAGCATTGCTAGCTTCCGGATGCCAGCGTCGGCATCCTTTTGTCAGAGGCTATGTGTTTCTTTGTACACTTGTTTGTGTAAATTTTCCATCAAAGGTGTGTTTGTTTGCATTTGCGTGTCATTCCCTTTGTACATCTTGACCATGAGAGGCCTTTGGTGACGTTTTGCTTTGCTGAGGTGGGTTTGGTATAGAATCTTTATTCCATGGTATTAATTGAATTTTACCTTTGTCTTTGATATGAGGGTAAAACGGAGATAAAGATGAAATAGTAACAACAAAAATTTCCGCCGCCATTTTTCTCTTTTTTATTTAACATTGTGATGACCCCGAGGGTTTGGATGGTTGACTAGGGGTCGGGTAAAAGGGAAAAGGGGAGGGGGGGGAGGAAAAATTGGGGGAAGGGCCACAATGTTATTATTGGGCTCGGGCTTGGGTTATAAGTGATTTGTTATAAAGGTGTTAATGACCGTTGTCCGCTTAATGGTTAAGGACATACGGTGTTAGGGTTTTTGGTTTTTTGTGAATTTTACCATTGTTGACAAGGGTTGACTTTTGTGACCTTTGCTAGAACACTTCTGATCTTGTGCACTCTTATCGTTCTAACGTTCATGTTTGTCTGATTTTGATTTTTCTTGTGATTTTTGCATATCCGTACCTACACATTCACAAACAACAAAATACACAAATACAAGCATATTTTTTGACATTTTGATCATTTTAAAGGCCATTTTGATACACAAAGATATGTGATTTCTCACATATCAAAATGTCTGAAATTAATTTTATATAGTTTTTAATTTTCATTGTAAGAATGTGTTTTATAAGTGGCCATAAGTTCATCAAACATGACTGGATCCTTTTGAGCAGACACCAAATCGTTAAACCAGGTTTGTTCTGGTTGATCATCAACAACTTGACACTTGTTCCACTCTGGATCAGGAGTAGATACCTTAGAGGTTGCTTGAACCAATTATTCTTTGGAGCATTGTTTGTCTTTGGTGCAGCCTCACTATCAGGATGTTCCTCAACATTAGCTGTTTCATCAACAATGTTTTCCCTAGCATCCATTGGCACGTCCTAAACATGTTCTTCATCTAGTTCCCCTACAATAACAAACTTACCAGACTTAGAAGTTTTAGTCGAAGATTTACCTTTCGAGGATTCTTTGAATGCAGAAGATTTCTTTGATGGTTAAGTATCTTTTCTTGTCTTTTTCTTGTCCTTCCATTGGTCTGATCCAATAGTAGGGTCTTCGCCTTGGTCATTATGCTTGTTCTTCACTTGAGTAGATAAATTCGCAGCAGCAGCTTTATCCATGTCATCTTCATCTACAAATGTAGATGTATCAAATCGCTTAACAAATAAGCATAAGAAAGTCTAGAGAGAAAGGAGGGCTGTGATGACATCAAATAACATTACTTTTATAGCATCATTTATCCCGAGAAAATTACCTACTTTTATATAATTATTGCAAGAATTGTTACTTAATTGCTTAAAGTTGTTAATTGCAGTAATTATGGAGTACATTGTGAAGACAAGCTAAAAGGCGCGCATTTTGGAGCTTAAATGATGATATTTGAAGATTGCTTATTTCTGACTCAATACGCCGTATCCATCAAATAAGATATGGCGTATCAGCGCCTGGTCTTCACAAGAAAACATGTTTGATTAATTCCCAATACGGCGTATCCAACTTCCTACAAACGCCGTATCCAGCTGGTCAAACAATCAAAGATCCTGCAATAAATGTGATTGAAGACATAACAGTTATTATTAATTGATTGTGAACGTAGCGCGCACTCTAAGGAATTCATCCCAATACGCCGTATTGACCTCACTAAAAACGAGTTTTCAGTGTGCTTAATCATATTCTCTATACCATAAACATAAAAGTTGATTTTCTGAAGAGACGGAGAGTAGCCAAGGTCAAGCATCAATACAAATTCCTTAAAAGACAC
>BQNB010025375.1:1260-59716 GCA_026074375.1 Tanacetum coccineum
TTGTCTTACATTATTTCCTCACACTATCATATCAATTGTTTAGATAGATATATTGTTCATATTGTGCAAGTATTGAGTTCACATAAATTCAAATCTAGAATTTTTACAAACACTTTAAAACCCTTAAGTAAAAAAAACGGTAAACTATCCAACCCCCCTTCTAGTTTTCCACAAAACCGTTACCGTTTTACGCAAAAGAAGTCAACCAAAGTCAACTTTTCAGTTTTCTCCGAGAGAACTGATAAGATCGAAAGACACAGATATATAATTATAGTATTTTAAAAATACTAAAATTCGGAAAAGTTAACGGTTATCGCAATACCCGACACTTATGTTAGAAGCAGTTGTGGATCAAAAATTATGTATTTGGCATGCATATTTTGGGGTTTCGGGGTCAAATAATGACCTTAATGTGTTATATGGTTCTCCTTTATTTGATGATGTTCTTGCCGATACGGCTCCTGAATCTCCATTTGTAGTGAACGGAAGAACATACAAGTAAGGTCACTATTTAGCTAATGGTATTTATCCAACATGGTCTACATTTGTCAAGACATTTTCTATTGCAAGGGATGAAAAAACCTTGAAGTTTAAAAGAGTTCAAGAAAGTGCAAGAAAAGATATTGAACGAGCTTTCGGAGTTCTACAAGGTCGTTGGGGAATTATACGACAACCAGCACGTGCTTTACAAAAAAACACGTTGAAAAGAATCATGTATTGTTGTATAATATTACATAACATGATATTGCAATCGGAAAAATTCGATTTATCGAATTTTAAAGATATGTTCGTTAATCCAGAGCCGAACATTCAACGAACTTGGATCGAACGATGTGATTTACATGGTAGGAGAAGCAAAGAACTTCGAGATAGTAAAGTGCAGAACGAGCTTCGACACGACCTTGTGAATCATTTGTGGAACCTCGATAACTAAATTGAATTTTTATTTTTATGTAATGATTTTTAAATTGTAGTGTGTTTTTAAGTTTAATGAAGTTTATTTATGTTAAATAATTATGTATTTGTTATTTAAAAAAATTGCTATGGCTTGAGCCAACGAGGGAGGCACCTGAATGTGGTGTCATAGCAATTCTGGTGCCATAACACTTTTGCTGGCGTGGCAACACTTTTTGTGCCATTGCTCGAAGCCATGACTCATGGGTACCTAGTGCTCTTACTATAACTTTATCATCTTCAACCTTATAACTAAAAGCCTATGATGTAGTTGTCGTAAAGACTTCAACAAGAAGTTTTACAACTCCCTAGGCAGTGCACCTAATCGTTGTAGTGTAGTATAGGCAAGACTCGGGGTTTGTTATCGTTCTCTAGGGGAATAAGTTAGGAAGGCTCGAACAGAATCTAACAGAGGTCTACGGGGTTGAGAGAAGATTATTTTTGTATTTTTATTTTATGGAAACAGGTAAAATCATGGTTTGAGAGGTTGGTTTGATTAAACTAATAATTAATAAAATAAATCTAAGCTACTTTGGTGATAACTATATGATAAACGAACGTATTTAATTAATCATGCACTACTCCTCAGATTACTTCTCCTAATCTTGTTGCTTTGTCACACTTGTGATGATCTGTGTAAGTATTTTCTAAGTCATGAACGAATTACACGAACCTACCGTCTATTTAATATTCCGTTAAGGCAACGCACAAGTAAGGTAGTATGAAGACTATTACAAGGCCCCTAAGAGTATATTAAATGCAATTGATATATCTTAAGATGGATCAACCATATTAGGGGTAAGGTAGTATGAAGACTGTTACCGATGGTATCTTTTCTACACACTCGCATTTCCCTAGACATCTATGACAATTTAATATCTTATGGCTAGTTTTCTAAAGTCTAACGCGCACATCCATCACAAGAAGCAACATTAAAAGAATCTACAATCTAAATTTCATGCAATCATAAGTAAATACTAAGAGATCTATCCTTGCATGGCCAATAAAGGAGAAGAACAAGAATCTATCACAAAACACATAGACATATTAAGTGATAAAGGATAAATGAACCTCACTTGATTAAATCATGCAATTGAGGCTGTTACAAGAGGGTTTTGACACCCTAAAAACGAGCCTAAAGGTTGCTAAAGTCGTCTTCTAAAACTAGGGTTCGTCTCCCAAAAGTTACACACTAAAACCCTAAAAACGGATTTGTATATATAAGAAAAGAAGTGCGACGGCGTCGCTTTATGTTCCTGACTCCGTCGTGCCGCAATGGTCTTCTAGGGTTTTTTAAGTCGGCTTCGTTCTGACGCCGTCTAGAATTCCATGACGTCGTCGCTTGATAACTTTGACGCCGTCGCTTGTAATTGGCGACGCCGTCTCCACGCACTGTATGCTTTTCTTCAAGATAGTTGGTGTAGAGCCGTAGTCTTGTCCGTTTCTTCTCCAATTGAGCCCAAGTCACGTGTATTTCCTCCAAAAGCCATCCAAATGCTAAAAACACAAAAACGAACGATTAAGCACATAATTTGGGCATATTTGCATGATTTATGAGGTTAAATGACCCCGAAAAAGTGTATAAAATGACACCTTATCAAATACTCCTACATTTGGGATTTGCTTGTCCTCAAGCAAATGGGCTTTTCTACCTAGACAATAACAATATTGGGGGGCATTTAACCTACTCTTTAAAAGCAGTTTATGACACAACCTTTCGAACCTCGTAATTAAAAGCACGGAAAGAATATACTAGCACATCACATAAGTGTTTGAGATTCTCTCTTTCTCTCGGGTGTAGAATAAAATATAACAACTATGGAAAATGAAAAATTAACACTCATTACCTGTCATAGCATAAAAATTACCATAGGCTTGATAACGGATCAAACCTTCACCGCTAGGCGCAAGTATTAATCATTATAATCAAAGAGGTCTTTCAAGGGTTGTGGGGTGTAGGTGTAAGATAACATTAATGGAAACGGAAACGGATGGGATATATCTGGGGTGGCTTTTTGGGTGAATTTTAGGTGAAAGGGTTAACTAGTTATTTATAAGAATACACGCTGGTTGGGTTGCTAAGCGAAAGACTCGAACAAGGATATACAAACTCTACACAACTCTACATCAATCTTTTTTCTTGTTCTTTTCTATTTTTCTTTTTTTTCAATACATCATAACTTGGGGTTTATAACACACCCCTACACTTGAGTTTTAGAACTCATAATTACAATCTAACTAATGACCCGAATTGAGGTGGATCAACATAACATGGAGATAATTTGACAAACATATGGGGGTATTGATTTAACTTTTCTTCCCCATTCTTCTGCGAAATAAATACTAACATGAATCTCAATCGTCTAAAAATTGTATTTGTAAGGATAAGGACTTAGCAACCATGCACTCAATAATTAACTTGGGTTAAAACAATAATGTACTAAAAGCGAGTACATACAAGGTAGGCTAAGGCGATTTGGGTGTAACAATTGGTTTAAGGGTTAACAATGCTCTTCATTAATAGTTTGGCTTAACCAAAAAATTACAAGAACCGTGAAAAGGATAGGCTCGGAGGGGTGTACTAGGGGTATCCTGCACTAAAAATAAGTGCATGACACGGGTGTGGGATAGTTATATGATCGATGTGATCATCAAAACAATTACAAGTTTTAAATATGGGTTAATCCTAGTGCCTCTTATCATTTAGTAAATCCTAATTCTTACTATGCGGTCTCGGGATGCATCACAAAAACAAGTTCTAGAATTTAATATACTACCGGTACACTCATATAGTTTGATACCAATAACAATGCTCCAGAAAAGGCGACAAAGACCATACGTACATATCTGTAATGACGGAATAGACACATATGACTGCATTCGAACCTTAACTCGAGAAAGCTAAAGGTATAAACTATCTTGGGTATCAAAAAATGGATACCCGAATTCCTAAAGATCTAAAGGCGAACGGTGGAATTATGAGGGTTTTTGTGTTAGTCATATAAATTCCTATCCATAAGACGCAATTAATACTTGGTTTTTGTCGGTATGTGTCATAAATGTTTTTTAAAATTTTGGTCCAAATTACCTTTTACGCTATGTTTTGATATATTACCCATCATTTTAAGGACAAAGCAAATGGCAATTGAAGGAATAGTTTCTAAGGCTTATTCCCCCTACACTTAAGTTAAACATTGTCCTCAATGTTCTTTAAAAGTACCCGTAAAACGAATAAAGGGAAAAGAAAATGTTAGCTTTATTTTTATATAAGTCAAACAAGAATGTCATCGGTCGTCTTTGTATTAATTAGTCTTGTATTGTAATAGGCTAGTCGGGTTCAACAGGCTTGGACTTAAAGCTAATATTGTCCATGTTTCGGGCTAAAGCCTTAAAACAAGCCAAGCTCGGCCCATGAGAAAGTCCATACGCCTAAACTAGGGTATGAGGACTATAAATAGACCCTTTCCACACATAGAGAGGGTGATGGTTGCCATTTCTCACATAGTAATCATCCAACTCTCTTCTTTCTCTCTCTACTTTCTCTCTAAACTTCTTTATCTTTTCTCTTATTGTGCTCGTTATTAAGCGAGACCAACTGAAAAGCACCTCAAGGAGGTTAAACAGATTTTTTAGTATCTTAAGAATACCATTAACATGGGACTATGGTATCCGAAGGACGCCAGTTTTGAACTAACTGCTTTTTCAGATTCGGATCACGCGGGCTGTCTCGATTCACGTAAGAGCACATCTGGTGGCATACAATTTCTAGGTGGTGATAAGCTAGTCAGCTGGTAGTCAAATAAGCAGCACTGCACTTCAATGTCTTCAGCAGAAGCCGAGTATGTGTCTCTATCCGCGTGTTATGCTCAAGTTCTATGGATAAGAACTCAGCTCACAAATTATGGCTTTCACTTTGACAAAATACATATGTATTGTGACTCACAAGCAGCCATAGACATCTCGTGCAATCCAGTCCAGCATTCTCGTATCAAGCACATTGATGTCAGATATCACTTCATAAAGGAACAGGTTGAAAAGGGTATAGTTGAATTATTCTTTGTCGGAATTGAATACCAGTTAGCTGACTTGATTACTAAAGCCTCACCTAAAGATAGGTTTAAGTATCTCGTTAGACGAATCAGTATGAGATGTTTGACTCCAGAAGAAATGGAGGTTCTGGCAAACGAATCTGCTTGATATCTATCAAACATCAGATTTGTAAATATTTTTTTAAAAGAAAAATACAAAAATATAAAATCAAGAAAATCAAATAAAAGGTATAAAATATAGAAAAACAAAATATAAAATCAGAAAATTTTCAAAAATACCAAAAAGAATATTCTTGACACGTCTCTTGGAATCGATAATATTTACGTACCTAGAAATGTCGATTAACATTGACACGGGCGTGTAAATGAAGTTCGAGCAAGAGTTTAAACATTTCAAAACATGTCATTTATAATTTTCTCATAATGACTTATGTACATATCAGTACATAACTCATACCTAATTGTAAGGAAAGTGTATCTTTAAAGATAACTTATCCTGTCAACGAGAAAGTCAAATTTCTTGGGTCTTAGGCGCCTATACAAAACATTCAAAAGTTTTGAGCTCATGACAATGGCTTACGGTTATCTCAGACTTTAACCTGAACCAAAATGTTAGAGAAGTGTACGCTTCAGTGCGCTTACTCTAAAGATAGAAGAGAATTCTTCTATCATGTTTTTTTTAAAAACCGTTGAACACAATTTTTCAAAAAGAACTTTCAATGTAAAATTGTTTACAATATAAATTGTGGTATCTTTCCATAATAAGTGGTATTTGTTAAAATTGTGTGTTCAACACTCCCATCCTCATATAAGTTTAAAAATTATGGTATCAATTTTTCTCAAAATGTCATATTTATGTAGATCAATTTTTGAGGGGGAGCTTTTAAAACCAAAACCTTTAATGTTTCTTGGATACATCTCATGAATGTTAATTTTATGTATCTAAAAACATTCAGTGAAATTCAAATGTGGTACTCCACTGTCAAACTATAATATACACTATTCACTAAGGCATCTCACTCTGCCTTCAACATATTTGTGGTGTCATATTATTTTTCCTTGTAATGTCAAATTTTAAAATTCTATGGTATCCCGCATATATTATTAAAGGGGAACAACAAAAAAAATGTTCACAAATTCATGCTAAGAAAACATTTTTCTCCCTATGATATTTTTCATGTCAAATTTTAATCAATTGTATTTCAAATACTAAGAGATTTATTATTTTAAATAAGGGGAGAAAATGCGATTAAAATGTAATATAGAAAAATGTGATCTTTAAGACTCTAAGTGCAACTCTTTCCTTCATGTGCAAAACAATTTTGAATCTCGGAGCACATGTGTAGGGGGAGTATTTCAAAATGTTTGTATCAAATGTTTTATGGTTCGATCTCTATACCCAACAACCAATTAACTCACGACGTCGATGAAGTCATAAGGCAGTTAAGGTTAGGTAAAAGTCATATGATCCAACCAGAACAGGAGGGATCTACCCAAGGACAATCCATAGTTAGAAATAGCAGTCCTTAGGTATGATTGGAGATGAATGAGAATAAGGGTAGAATGCCGACTAAGGTTGAGCTAACACTGAAACAATCACAATAAGGTGTTAGTGATAACGTCTTGGTAAGCATTGAAGGGGTTGAAGAATTAAAAAGAAATGTATGGATAAAGGGTGAAAAGAAAGAAGCCCTCCACACAACTTAGGCAGAAACTGGGTCAATACATAATCTATCAAAATCACAAAGATGATTGTTGGTATTGAAGAAAGCCGTCATGGACCCAGTGATGCAATGCACAACCCTTCCCAGCCATTCGAGTTTCTCTCAAAAGAGACTTGTCTCATTTGTCACGGAGATACACACGTTATCTATTGACATCTCACTCCGAGATTGTTAATATTGAATAGGTGGCAGTCAGCTCCAGCCTCCGAGTACTAAAACCAAAGTGCACAAATCGAGTCTAGAGCCAGAAGAGATCATCATTATAAATCTCATTAGGACACAATCCATGTATAACACTTGTTGTTCACCCTTAAACAACATTTGGTAACAAAGAGTCCTACGCATTATCCTTGAGATCTTGCCAGAACATTCAGAGTGATACTCTTTAGTATTCACAGTGACGAATGGAAATCCTTCCAGAGTCAACCTCAAACAGCTCTGCGGTAGGTGACTTGCAAGATTCTATATGAATCAAGCTTGTGCTAACTGGATATCGATTTGGTCCAGTAAATGAATTGACGACTTAATCAGAAAGATAGTAACTATCTGATTCACTCTTACCGTGTTGTCTGCTTTGAGACGCTCCGGTAACGAGAACGGCTAGTACAGCTGCGAAACCCTGTCAAGAAGATTCATATGAATTCTATCTGATCACAGGCAGTATTTATACTGATTAACGGGGAACCGTGGTTATTGCAACCGTATTCGACGAAGTGACAAAGACACTTCTGTCCATATCTGTTGTTTATCACTAACCTTTTAAATGCAGAATTCCAAGTGTTCGGTGTTTGCACTTTGTTACCAGCAAAGTGGTTTTCATTAACACATTGCTCGTTACTAAGCTTTCAAGTCCAACCATCAGCATCAGATTGTTGATCTAAACTTCCTCATCCTCAAAGAGCTTCAAAGTCAAATAAAGAATAGTCTATTGGGGAATATTGTTAGTCTTATGTTTATATAAGTCATACAAGAATGAAATCAGTATGAGCATGTCAGTCAAAAGCACAAGTTGATCAAGAAAGTCAAATCAAGATGATTCAAGTCAAGGAGATGATGCATGATGAAAGATCTCAAGAACTCAAAGTCAAAAGATGAAGGCTCAAGATCAAGATCACATAAATGACACCAAAGAATGTTATCGGTCGTCTTAAGCATGAATGAACAAATCCATTACAAACAAGAAAAGACGAAGACAAGACCAAAGAAGACAAAGCTTAAAAGTCATATCTTCAATATTGGGGGATATAGAGTCAAATCAAGAACGTCGACATTTGGGGAGATCAAAGAAGACCTCAACATTGGGGGAGATTGTTAGCCTTATTTTTATATAATTCGAACAAGAATTTCGTCGGTCGTCTTTGTATTAATTAGTATTGTATTGTAATAGGCTAGTCGGGTTTAATGGGCTTGGACTTTAAGCTAATATTATCCATGTTTCAGGCTAAAGCCCAACAACAAGCCAAGCCCGGCCCATGAGAAAGTCCATACGCCTAAACTAGGGTACGAGGACTATAAATAGACCATATTCACACATGGAGAGGGTGTTGGTTGCCATTTCTCACATAGTAATCATCCAACTCTCTTCTTTCTCTCTACTTTCTCTCTCTAAACTTCTTTCTCTTTTCTCTTATTTGGTTCGAATAACAAGGGCTTATTGGTTAGCTTATTATGTTGTGATATGGATTAGGTATTTGGGATAACTAAAAACAAGTAAAAGAAACTAGTACTCCCCTGGTTTGCTCAATATTGGAGAAGAAACATGTGATAACTGGTTAAATCATCCTCCAAGAGTCGTCTAATGAAACTTCCTAAAAACTTCCAAGCTTCTTCTCGTCAAATATAACTTGTAAATCAAAGACAAAGACAACTACACCTGGCGTAAAATCGGCGGGATATGATATACACAACAAAACTTTTAGGGTTGACTCTATGAAAGCAGTAAAGATAGGATGAAAGTGATGATATAATTCTAGGTTTCTGCAGGTTTATAAGAAAAATACAAATTTTACAGATTGTGCAAAATTATTTTTCAAAAATAATAGAAAAAGTTCAAATTTTCACAAGTCTAGGGGTTTGACGCCGTCAGGAAACATCCTGACACGGTCGCTTGACAATCCAGACTGCGTCTCACTATTTTCTGACGTCGTCTCCACACACTGTGAAAACTTCACATTCGTTTTTCAGGAAAAATTTCCTACACTCAATCTTATTAGTTGTTTCCTGTGGAAAATACTGCATAAAACCTGGAAATTAATCATTACAATCATATGACTCGAAACTGACGCGGATTAATCTGAACAATTTATTTTACATGTTTGAATTGGTTCTTATAAACTAGATAAATTCCCCTACACTTATTTGATGCAAAATACCTTTGATTGTTAATAAGACGAAGTTAAAAACAAAAACAAAGTATGATTACAATATATATTTCAAACATACAAGAATAAACGATAAAGAATTAAAACACAAGACACTCCTAAATGCGAAAAAATAAATATTGGGTTGCCTCCCAAAAAGCGCTTTTCTTTATTTATGAGTCTTATAGCTAGACTCGAAGTCACACGTCCTCACGTGACTTCTCCTTTGTTTTCCACTTCACAATCTTCTTTTATGGATGCGGGGTGTTCATTATTGAAGATTTTACTCCTCCATTGGTCAAACTTCATTTCATTTTCTTGATGAAGCTTGATATTTTCCTCTCATTTTAGAATTAATCTATTGAAGGTCATCATGGGGCTATTGGATGTATGTCATTCTTAATTCCCTTCTCGATCTTACAGTTGGGCTCAAGTATCCCATGGAAACTTATTTTACTCTTTCCAGACCTTAAAGTTATTGTCCCCTTATCAAACTTAATCACGGCCTTGGCTGTAGTCAAAAATGGTGTTCCTAAGATGAAGGGCCTTTTTTCGTCCTCCCTTATGTTTAAAATCATGAAGTCCATGGGGTACACACGGCCAGCAACATCCACCAATACGTCCTCTGCTATTCCTAAAGGGTAAATATATGAATGGCTAGCTAGGGAGAGTCTAATGTCTGTCTCAGCAGGCCTTTCGTTGGTTAGTTTCTTGTAGGTGGAGAGAGGCATGATGTTTACGTCGGATCCTTGGTCTACCAGGGCATTCATGTGTTTTAAATCTCCTATGTTATAGGGTATTACAAAATTTCCTCTGATGTCCTCCTTCTTTGTTATCTTTTTCTTAAGGATTGCTTCATAAATGGGCCCTCTATGTGACAAATTATAGGTCTTCCGTTTCATTTTTCCTACTTGGGCTGCTGACATGGATTCATTGAACCTATGATTTTCTACCATCCCTCGATTAGTTTTATATTGATTTTATGTTTTAGGTAATATCTTACAGCATGGGAACCAGAAACTCCAGTTGGATCGTCATCAGTCCTTCTTTCAGCTTCATTTTTTTGTGTTGATTCCTTCAGGGGGTTCTTCTTCACCAGATTTGTCAGGCTCCATTGCACTATTATTAATTTGCCCGTTGTTTTCTCCATTTTCTTCTTCCTCTATTCGAATGAGGGTGATGGAATTGACGTTCTTAGTAATGGGGTGCCTAGCCTCTTCCTTCATTAATATCTTTTTCGGAGTTCTTTAAGAAGTTCAAACATTTCTGCCATTCTGTCATTGATCACCTCTCGTTGTTTGAAGATAGCGTTTTCGAACCTCTCCATCTTTTCGGTGTGTGCTGCCATGTAGTCTCGTACTCGAGCCTCGAAACTGGTTTCTAACGCTTGGGGTTGAGGGTTTGGGCGGACACGTTCACGGAAAGTGAAAGAACTTCGCCTTGGCGGCTCATTAAGGCCTCATGGAAGGGGGTTCGAGGAAACTTCTTTAGCGTTGGCTTGAGGGGTGTGTGTTGAGCTTGCTTTAGGTGTTGGTTGTTGTAACACCCCGATATTTGACATGGCCAGCGGACGCATTTCATTTGAGGAACTCCGGGTGTTTTGCAAAGCACTCGCTTGGGGCAATAACTTATGAATAAAATTTACTTAAGGCTTCGGTGTCATGAGCTTAGTGCAATAATATAATATTGTTTTCCATGATAATTGTATTCGTTGCAATTATTACCATTAACTTGTATTCAACCATTATATTGCAAACTTGTGAATTTTACTCAACCTTTGTGTTGACCCTTTTAGCATGTTTATCTCAAGTAATTGATCAACCTATGGCACGAAGTGGCATTGGACTTGAGGACGTCCAAACTTGTTATCATTCAAACTTTATGTTTTCAATGTACTATGGGACCTCTTTTGTAAAACTCTGATATATTATTGAATGATAACTAAATTTTTCAGAATGTCTCTTTTGAGTCATTTTCTATGATTATGACTGTTGATTCATGAAGTAATACCCCTAGTTTAGCTTCCGCTGCTATGTCAAATATCAAAATAAGTATCTATGTCAAATGATTTCAATATCACCATGTATGAAAATTTTGACAATGACTTATGATATGATTATATCATTGTATGGATTCTTATTTTGTGTTGTCTTGTAAATGTTGATAGAATGGCTCCCAAGAGGACATCAACATCTGTAGCACCACCCATGACTCAGGCCACCATCAAGAAACTAGTTGCTGATAGTGTTGTCGCAGCTTTGGAAGCACAAGCTGCTACCATGACAAATACTAACAATACCACTAGGAACACCCGACAAAGAGAAACTCCTGTAGCAGAAAAATATAGCTACAAAGAGTTTATGAGCTGCCAACCTTTCAATTTTAAAGGTACGAAAGGCGCTGTTGGCTTCATTCATTGGTTTGAACGAACTGAATCGGTATTTTCCCGTAGCAACTGTACCGAGGACTGCAAAGTGAAATTTACTACTGGTACTCTAACCGAGGAAGCTTTATCCTGGTGGAATTCATTCGCCCAGCCTATTGGAATAGAGGAAGCTTACAAAATTATCTGGTCCGAATTTAAAAGCTCTTAATAAAGAAGTATTGTCCCAGAACCGAGGTCAAAAAAATGGAAGATGAATTTTACAATCTGACTGTAAAAGGGAATGACCTCAAGACTTACATTAGAATATTTCAGGAGTTGGCAATCTTATGTCCAACTATGGTGCCAAATTCTGAGAAACTCATGGAAGTCTTCATCGGGGGATTACCCAGAAGCATTGAAGGAAATGTTACCGCTTCAAAGCCTCAAACTTTGGAGGAAGCCATTACCATAAGCCAGAGGTTAATGGATCAAGTAATAAAGCACAATTCTGTGCAAGGAACCAATGATCACAAACGAAAGTTTGATGATAGAAGAACCTTCACCAACAACAACCGTAACAACAACAATATCAACTACAACAATGATCACCACCAACAATAGAATAGAAGGTAAGAAACCGTTAGGGCTTATGCTGCCACCCCAACTGAAAACAGTAGGTATGTTGGAAACTTTCCTTTGTGTAAAAGATGTGCCCTACATCACACAGGACCTTGCACTGTCAAGTGTCAGACTTGCAACAAGGTGGGTCACCAGACCAGGAACTGCACCAACAAAGGGCCAGCCACTAGAAGCAACTTACAACCAGTATTAGTGACTTGTCATGCCTGTGGAGAGAAAGGACATTATAGAAATCAGTGCCCAAAGGCAAACAACAGTGCCCATGGAAAAGCATACTTGCTGAGAGACAAGAATGCTTACCAAGACCCGAACATAGTCACAGGTACGTTCCTTCTAAACCAACATCTAGCTAGAGTATTATTTGATTCAGGAGCCAATAAAAGTTTTGTATCCATATCTCTTGCTTCTATGCTTAATATCCTACCAATTACACTAGATACTACCTACGACATTGAAATGGCCGATGGAAACCTAGTAGACACTAATATCGTTATCCAGGGTTGCACTCTGATCCTGTTAAACCAACCTTTCGAAGTTGATCTCATGTCGATTAAACTCGGTAGTTTTGACGTAGTCATTGGTATGGATTGGTTATCCAAGTATCATGCTAGAATTATCTGTGACGAGAAAGTCGTCCACATCCCAATCGACGGTGAAACTGTGATCATCCGAGGTAATCGAAGTAAAACCCAACTAAGCCGCATATCCTGTATTAAAACTGAAAGATATATATCCAGGGGATATCAAGTTTTTGTAGCCCACATAATGGAGAAGAAGTCAGACGAAAAACGACTGGAAGATATACTAGTAGTCAGAGAATTATCGGGGTGTTACAGTTTTGGCCCTTTTAACAAAAAGTTAATCTGGTCTTCAAGCTCAAGAAGTCGTCGGTCAGGCGTTTTTGGTGCACTTAGAGAAACGGCGCCTGCCTTGACCGGTTTGACGTGCTCTTTTGAATCATTCCACCCCTCATGGTCGTAGAGAGTGAGGTTCTCGATGATTTCCTATGATTCATCGGCGTTCTTATCACGAAGTTTGCCCCCGACGTGGTCAATCTCGCACTTAACATGAAAGGAGAGATGATCATAAAAGATTTGAATTTGAAGCCAGCGATCGATGCCTTGATGAGGGACTTTTTGGAGTAAGTCCTTGAAACGAGTCCATGCTTCAGAGAGAGACTCTCTTTTATGTTATTGGAACATAAGGATGTCTTTACGGAGTTTTGCAGTCCTTCCCGGTGGAAAGAATTGAGCAAGGAAACGAGTGGTAAGATCCTCCCATGTTGAGATGGATCCTGCTGGAAGACATTCAAGCCAATTGCTAGCTTGATCGCGAAGGGAAAATTGAAATAAAGGCATGCGCGTTCTTTCCTTATTTGCAACATCAAGGTCGAGTGAGTCCACAAGTTTTAAGAAATCCTTATGATGTTGGTTTGGATCCTCGGACCGAAGTCTGTGGAATGAGCATCCGTTTTGCACTAACCGGATGGTGTCTGATCGAAGAGGCACCGCATTATTCCCTTTGGGGAGCTCAATGGTGTTCATGTAGCCCTCGTGGCTAGGTTTGGAGTAATCTCCAAGAGTACGGATAGGATTTTCATCTCCCATGGAGGTCAACGAAAATGGATTACGAAACAAATAACACAAAGAAAATATAGACTACGAGAAAGCTAATATACCAAAAATAAAAATCTCACTTGATAGGAATCAAGCGAGTAGACCTAAGTTAAACAATGGTCGAAACCTTACTATTCCTTGACAGCGGCGCCAAAAACTTAATGCGGTTGTCGTAAAGACTTCAACAAGAAGTTTTACAACTCCCTAGGCAGTGCACCTAATCATTGTAGTGTAGTATAAGCAAGACTCGGGGGTTGTTATCGATCTTTAGGGGAATAGGTTAGGAAGGCTCGAACAGAATCTAACAGAGGTCTACGGGGTTGAGAGAAGATTCTTTTTGTATTTTTATTTTATGGAAAGCAGGTAAAATCATGGTTTGAGAGGTTGGTTTGATTAAACTAATAACTAATAAAATAAATCAAAACTACTTTGGTGATAACTATATGATAAGCGAACGTATTTACTTAATCATGTACTACTCCTCAGATTGCTTCTCCTAATCCTGTTTCTTTGTCACACTTGTGATGATCTGTGTAAGTATTTTCTAAGTCATGAACGAATTATACGAACCCGCCGTCTATTTAATATTCCATTAAGGCAATGCACAAGTAAGGTAGTATAAAGACTATTACAAGGCCCCTAAGAGTATATTAAATGCAATTGAAATATCTTAAAGAGGGATCAACCATATCAGGGGTAAGGTAGTATGAAAACTGTTACCGATGGTATCCTTTCTACACACTCGCGTTTCCCTAGACGTCTATGCCAATTTAATATCTTATGGCTAGTTTTCTAAAGCCTAACGCGCACATCCATCACAAGAAGCAACATTAAAATGGATCTACAATCTAATTTTCATACAATCATAAGTAAATACTAAGAGATCTAGCCTTGCATGGTAAATAAAGGAGAAGAACAAGAATCTATCACAAAACACATAGACATATTAAGTGATAAATGATAAATGAACATCACTTGATTAAATCATGCAGTTGAGGCTGTTACAAGAGGGTTTTGACACCCTAAAAACGAGCCTAAAGACTTCCAAAGTTGTCTTCTAAAACTAGGCTTCGTCTCCCGAAAGTTACACACTAAAACCCTAAAAATGGATTTGTATATATAAGAAAAAAAGCGTGATGGCGTCGCTTTATGTTCCTGACGCCCTCGTGCCGCAATGGTATTCTAAGGTTTTTTAAGTCGGCTTCATTCTGACGCCGTGTAGAATTCTATGACGTCGTCGCTTGATAACTTTGACGTTGTCGCTTATAATTGGCGACGCCGTCTCCACGCACTGTATACTTTTCTTCAAGACAATTGGTGTAGAGTCGTAGTCTTGTCCGTTTTATCTCCAATTAAGCCCAAGTCACGTGTATTTCCTCCAAAAGCCATCCAAATGCTAAAAACACAAAAACAAACGATTAAGCATATAATTTAGGCATATTTGCATGATTTATGAAAAAGTGTATAAAATGACACCTCATCAGCCTGTCACCATCAACAACTAATTGCATCTTTCAAAAACAATAAATATTCATTTAAATTAACCTATTTTTTGCTTCACCAATACAAAATACTTCCCTAAAGAAATAAACCATATTAATATCAAATCAAGATTAACTGGTCTAGAAAATTTGGTCATTAAAAAATTTATATATATTGAACATTGATTTTATTTCTGGTGGGTTTGATATCGTAAAGTTGTGATACGGCTGAGCTGGTCGGTGGTGGTGGCGGTTAGCGACCTGAGGTGGTAGCGGTTACCGATCGCTTCACTTCGATACTGTTTTTATTAGGTGGTAGCGATTACCCTTGGTCTTTGCATCTTTAAGTTGTAATAAGAGTTGAAACATGTTTATTTACATATGGTACGTATCCAAGATGGGGTTGGGGATAATCAATCGTTTGGTTTCTCATGTTAGGTAAGCACCTCTAAGGTATGATCGGAGTCAAGAGTCAGGGTAACACTTACGAAGACTATCGAGATGTGTTTATATGTCCTTAAGGATAGGACAAAGAACGGTGGTTATGCTAGCCTTTCTCGCGGAGAGAATCAGCTCAACCATTCTGATGAGAATAGGCTTGTATTTATAAGAACGCACCTAGGTTCGTGTGTGTCTCCCTGGATATGATCTAAAGGGTTAGGATGGTCCGCGTGAGGAGCATCTAATGGAGGAGACAGGCTGAAATGCATCATGTCCTCCTTGGTTTTGTTACGTTCATGTTCTGATGCATGAACGTTGGCGTGCACTTTGTGCACCGTTAGCAGCACCACCTTATTGTCGAATGAGGTAGTGACACGTATTGTCTATTGGGATATCGACTGGGAGAAGATCCCAGTCAACAGCTGCCTGGACGTATTCGTCCTTATCAGTGCATGGCCTATGAAGGTACTTCCTAGGCGGGTTGTGTTAGTCTCATGGCCTTGTTTGGGCATCTTCTGAGTGTATTATCCTTAGCTATTTGAGCTAGACGTATCATTTTCTATCAATGATTAAATGATATTTTTAACAGGAGCTGTTGAAAGGAGGGGCGACTCAACCTTCACGGAGGCCTAAAGCGAAGCTTTGAAACGGGGTCTTTTTACGAAGTTATTTGCCGAAAATTTGTTTATACGAAATTTATCTTTCTAGCTTTTTATGATGCGAAATCTTTGATTAATTTTCTAAAATCAGTATCGTATAATATTTCATTTTCAATCGATAAATGAGGCAATCCATTTAATCTTTCTTGTGACATTTTTGATCTTAAATAATTTTTAATTAACTTAAGTTTTGAAAAACTTCTTCCCGCCGAAGCAACCGTCACCAGAACGGTTAACATTATTCTATATACAATATAAGCGTTATGGAAAGAATTTAGATTTCTAATATATTTAGGTATATCAATCTATGTAGCAGTTTTTAAATGTATAACTTCTCTCAAAATTGTTAGTTCCGAAAATAAATCTAACCCGTTAATATTCGAACAATTACTATGGACTGAAGAGCTTTCAAGGTTAAGACAATTATCTTTTAGCTCATTATCTTCAAATGACTTCAAATTTTTAGTGCTTAATAGATACTAAAGATACCGTCATACACTCTAAATTGGTCAAATCTACGTTCAAGAGATGAAATAACTTGATCTTCAATGTATAAGAAATAACCGGTTCTAAAAATCTCTTCGTCGGTTTTTCTAGTTTCATTCTCAACATTATCATCATATTCTCTATTTCTACAAATAGTTCATTTTTCTTCAAATTTTGGTTCCACAATTATTTCTTTAGCAATTTCTTTGGTAGAAGTTAAGGCATCTCTAAATTCAGTATCTGTATATTTTTTAAAGAATGAAAAAAGACCTTCTAATTGTTGATAACATCATTAATACAAATATCTCTTGATTGTAAATTTTTACTAACGGAATTGATTGCAAACAACACGTCATACCAAATAAATATTCCTAACGAAAATTCAAAATCAGCAAGTTCATGTTTAGCTAGAGTCTTTGAGTCGCGTTTTGCTTCAGGGTCAATAATGCATATAAAGCATCTTGTATTCGTGGGGCTTGATATCTTATTGTTTTGACACTTTCTGTGCGACTCTCCCAATGTGTTTGTGATAATGGTTTGAGAGTTAAATTTTAGATATGATCTTGTAGGATTTTTCATCTTTTAGGAGATAAAGAAAATAAAGTATATATACTTTGTGCTACTCCAAAAAACTCGAAAGCTTTTGAACAAGAATTAGTTATGTCACATATTACTAAATTTAACATGACAACCACATGACGTATATAATGTTCAAGGATTAATATCTAGAAACCATTCTTGTACCTCAAGATGTTTACCTTTCATATTACACCCGTTATCATAGCCTTGCCCTCGACTATTTGACATTTATCAACTATTTGGAGCCTTTTATGATCGGATCTTTATAGCTAACGACCTAAAACACATGCAAGTGACTATATATGTATACAATGTCATTGAAAAGAAGACTTAGGTTGGAGCTGTCAGTTTAGAGAAAAAGAAGATGTTTTTAAATATGGTTTTTTTAATCGACCTGTTATCGGGTTATCAGTTCAATCTGTCGAACCGTCAGGTCAAACAGTTCTGTACATATATATACTTTTTTATATTTAATATGTATTGTTATATAATCATATAATTTATCTAACATTATTCATATGTTCAATTTATCTGATTAAAAAGATTGAGTATTTACCGATAAGCTTTACGAGTAGTTTTTATCTATAGATTATAGAAAAGATTTGCAAAACAGTTACTCCGTAATTTATAATTCAAAGTTATAATAGACTCTAATAACATTATATTAGTTAGGTGTTTTAAATTAATCTTAATTCAAATTTATTGTTACACAAAATTCTAAATAACATTTGTCTTCATCACTTCAACTTGTCAATTAAACTTAGAAAAGTTTATGAAAAAAATAAATTTTTGTTAAATTAAAAAAAAGGCATAACCCGATCGGGCTTATCAAAGCGGGTCAACGAAAAACTGCCGGTTCAATCCAATTTTCAAACAAGCAAAAATTCAATCACATCCGGCGCGCTCTTCAAACCGGTTCCCGGTTCAACCAGTTAAACCGGCCGGGTCAACCAGGATTTTAAAAGACTGGAAAAAGAAACTTAATTTATTGGAAAAAATCATTTGATGATAGATGCGTTGTTTGGACATCACGTGAGTCTTTTTAGAGGGAGAGGTATGGTGACATGCTAAATATCACTTTTCAGTGTCACCTCAGCATCCTCACTTTTAACACTCACACACAAAACACTCTTTCGCTAATAATATTCATTTCACATGTCATTTGGGTTTCACCATTCCCAATTACAACACACCAATCACACATAAATTAACCAACTTTTTAAAAAAAAGAGGTGTACGCCAATATTATAGCACCAAATGTTTTCGCGCTACCTTTGGGTATGGTGGCATGCAAGTAGCGGCGCCAAAATGCAAGCCACATAAATTTGGCGCTTGATTCATGTTATGATACCACCTCTCAGCGAACTTGATTCACTTCTTACATGATAACTGATAAGTCTGTTTAGTGAGATGTTGTATCAATGCTTCCACTCTTTCCAATCCAGTGAAATCCACGATCCTTCTTGTTGCTACCGATATAAAGGGTACTAGTTTCTAGTGATCATGTATGACCCGTAGATATAAATAAATCTGCTTTGATTTGCGTATTTATGCACATAGGATCAAACACCTAGCTAACAACAACGTACCTAGGTCACTAGTTGCATATCCTAAAAGAAGTTACTCTTTTCGTCTTATAATTATTGTTCACTGAAAAAAATACACGATTTTAAAAAAATATCATCATTACAGTTTTTTTCTCTTACTTTTTGCAAAATGACTATTTTATTACTTTTGGCACAAAAACTATTTTACTTTTAACCAATTAATTTATAACTTTTTTGAAGTTTATTACTCCGTATAATACATCAAATAAGGATAATATAGTAAACTTAATTTAAATTTCTTATGTATTTTTAAAAGTAGATCATTAATTTAAGACAAATCAAAATGTAAACATGGACAATAATTATGGAACGGATGAAGTATGATATTATTCTAGAGTACAATTATCGAACTTTGTGGACACCACAACATGATAGGATCACGAGTATATGGAGTTATGGACCATGGATTTGCTTTGTACTGGTGTGTTTTCTCGAACGAATTTTTTGGAATGCTTGTTGTTTTCATTTGAGTGTCGTATACTTTTATGACTTACCAATGCACAAATATGATCACAACTGAGGCCGTAGTTCTAACTTCTAAGGCACGATTATCTCATTCAAAAAAGCAAATTTTGTTCTCTCTGGAGATTGGTCTTTGCTTGAGCGGCCCCGTTTCCATATAGTATAAAATTCGGCTTTTTTAATCATATAACATCTAGATATAATTTTTGAGAAATACTATATCTACATAATCTTTACAAAAAAATATCCATATAATGAGGTGTAGTAAAATGATTTGCTAAAAAAGAAGAGTTGGTAAAGGAAAAAAGAAAATGAGTGGGCCAAATGTGATGCCACATGATTGTGTGAAAGTTTGTTTGTGTATATTATGTGGATGTAGTATATATCCCGACTAAAACTTGCATATTTGCATATATACCCAAAACATGCTTAACTTGCATTGTACATCATGCATTGAAAACTTGTGTTTTGGGTATATATGTAAATATTCAAGTTTTATTGAGTATATATGCAATTCTCCATAATTTTTAGTTATGATCTTTAAAATTTCACTACTTAACATATCAATGCAACGTGTCTTGAATTAATTATTTGATGTTAGCCTAATGATATCAACTTTATAGCTCAACAGAATCACAGTTGATTTTGGCCTCACTCACATGTGCTCAAACCGCCTAACCATGCTCACTTTCAAAAACGAGTCAACCAGTGCTAAATCCACATCTCTAACTGAGTATTCTAAATTAAATTCGAGATTTTGACAATCCTCGATGCTTTGCGGCGGGAGAGCAGTATTGCTTCAGTATGTCGATATTGTCGGTGTTGTGACATACGTTTCGTTTAAGGTCCCGTGGAACTAAAAATATATATGTTTTTAATTTCGCATATATAGGGAAATTATAGTGTGATAAGTCTCATTAAGTGCGCACAAAAGCACTACAGGTAACCAGGCTAAATTAATTCTAACTGAGTTTTAAATTAAACGAGTTTTAAAATCCGCGCTTTGCGGCGGGGCATTTGTTAGTTGTCGATATTGTCGTTGTTGTGATATTTTTGTTTAAGTCCGTGGAGATAAAATATATATGTTTAATTTCGCAAATTGAAATTATAGGTGATAAGACAGACACAAAGCCTACATCCAAACACTATGATAATTACAAAACCAAACACTCTGTTCTTAATATATAAAGCAGAGTATATGATACTAGATCAACAAGGAGTCTACACAAGATGCAAATTTTGATGAATAGAAGTATGAACAAATGTAATAGAATGTAGTTGTAGAGTTTGTAATGTGCTAAAAGTAGTTAGAAGTTAGTTTTAGTTTTTCTCGCCTTTTCTTAGTATTTAAACTCTATAACCTCCCTCACTTTCTAAATTGGTTGTTTCAATGACATAATTCACACAGTTATTCATCTCTCTCATTTTATAACATGGTATCAGAGCTTCACCACCACAAACTGTGGTGAACTGCTCATCCAAACAACCCTAACAACTTTTTCCGGTGATCTAACAAACTTTTTCCATAACTCTCGCCAAAAAATTTCTGATCAATACCACAATTAACACTCAAATCCATCACAAACAATCATCACAAACCATAACAAATATCTAAACTACCAAATTCCGCAAACAATCATCATTCACCTTTCAAAAACAAGTAAATTCAGTTACAGTTCTGTAATCATCTCTAACTAACCTTTCCATTCATCAACAATGGTAACACCAAGCACTGAAACACTCAATACAACCATACTACCACAAGATGACATCAACTCACCATATCATCCCTTGTACTTCCATCCAAATAATCATCCAGGCCTGTTGTTAATTGCTAAGAAACTCAATAGATCAGATAACTATGAAACATGGAAGAGGTCAATGTTAAGTGCCTTAAGTTCCTTAAGTGCCAAGAATAAACTCAAGTTGATTAATGGAGGGTATGAGGAACCACCAATGACATCATCTCTTAGGGCCTATTAGGAAAGAGCCAATGACATGCTCATTTCTTGGATTCAATCACCTCACTTTTGTCAATTCTGCATATGCTTTGTGGTCTGAATTAGATGCAATTGAGGCACCATATACATGTACATGTAAATGTAAGTGTACTTGTGAAAATGAGAAAGAAAATGATGAAAGGGAGCAAAGAAAGAGGTTGTACAGTTTCTAATGGGGTTGGATGATTGCTACACTAATCTCAGAGATCAGATCTTACTAATGCAACCTTTACCTCTTGTGGCCAAAGCATGCAGTATGTTGAGACAAGAGGAAAAACAAAGAGATGCACCTAAACATCATCCTACCACCAATCCAGTAGCACTCAACACATTAAGAAATACTTACACATCACCACAAAGAAACAATAATCCAAACATCACTGTGCCAAACACTCCTGCAGAAAGAAGGAACAATTTTAGAAAGGGAATTTTATGTGCTTATTGCAAAAAGGAAGATCATTCAAAAGAAGAGTGCTACAAGTTACTTGGATACCTTCCTGGTCACCTATTACATAACAAATACCAGCCACCATCTCAAAGAGGAACATCAACTAACAAGGGAGGAAGGACTATGAATATGGTAGTAGGAGAATCATTACCACCAATTGATATTTCATCTCAGCCATTCACTCCACTTGATCAGTGTTCTACTTCAACCTCATCAAGCACTGCAAAAGCTCAAGTCCATGCTATAATGGATCAGCTTCAGAACCATGATGCAGAATACACAGACCGAGCTTCCTGGTATTGCACCTCATGTGGCAGGTATACTCTCTTTCAGTAGCAATATCAAAATCCCCACTAAGATTACTAGTATTCATTCTTTCAATTCTATTGCTAAGATGCACTCATTCATTGCCTCTAATATCAACAAATCATACTTCATATAGGTAGTTGACAGTGGTGCAACTGACCATAACTGCATATCCTTGAGCATAATGCATAATATCACAAAACTCACCACACCAATAGTTGTATACCTACCAAATGGCCAATCCACTCAAGTACACTATACTGGTTCAGTACACCTTAACTCAAAACTTACCCTTCATGAAGTGTTTTACATACTCAATTTCACCTATAATCTAATTTCAATCAGTAAACTACTACACAAAACCATTTTTTTAGTCACCTTCACTTATGACAAGTTCATGTTTCAGGGCCATGGTGGGAGCAGTACCTTTGGCACCCTCCATGGTGGACTTTACCTCTTACCCTCAACCACAACACCTACCACAACTCCCTCAACTGTTCTGGCATCAATCATCAATTCACAACTCTGGCATATAAGACTTGGTCACACTCTACTTTCAACCATCAAGAAAATCAAAAACATTTCTCTTTCTTCATGTAATTCAAAAAACAACTATACAGTTTGTCCCTTAGCTAAGCATTATGTTTTACCTTTTTCTACTAGTGTTTCTCATGTAAAATTACCATTTGGACTTCTTCACTTGGATATATGGGGTCCTTAAAGACATTCAACAATCAATAAATGTACATATTTTCTTACAATAGTGGATGATTTTTCAAGAGTTGTTTAGACTTATTTGATACCTAATAAACATCATGTGTTTTCCACCTTTCAAATATTCCATGAATCTATTGAAACACAATTTCAAGCCGTCATAAAAACAATTAGGAGTGACAATGAAACTGAATTCATCAACTCCTCTTTCAAAACTCACCTTCAAAACCATGGAATTACTCACCAAACATCTTGTCCCTACACACCCCATCAAAATGCCAGGGTTGAAAGAAAACACAAACATTTACTTGAAATGGCAAGGTCCATACAATTCCAAGCTTATTTTCCTATTCATTTTTTGGGGGTACAGTCTTTTAGCTTCCACCTACATCATAAACAGAATACCAACACTAGTCCTTAACAAAAAAGCCCATTTGAACTACTTCACAACACACCACCAATCCTTGATCACATGAGAACCATAGGATGCTTAGCTTATGCATATCACCGTACTACATACAAATTTGATGCCAGAACAACACCCACCATCCTAATAGGATACCCAAACAACCAAAAAGGATATCTTCTCTATGATCCTATAACACATAAAACCATAACCAGTAGAAATGTTCTATTTGATGAAACCAAATTCCCATTCCAAACAGCACAGACTACACCCATTCAACCACCCTCACCATCCATCTCATCACACCCATTTATCCCTTATCACACTCCATAAACACCTATCCCAAACACTCCCCCAACATCAGAATCCACATCATCTCCAAACACTTCCACTGCAACAAACACAAATTCACTAAACATTCAATCACCAAAACCCACACCATCACCAACCATGTCTGCAACACAACAATCTTCCCCCACACCATCTCCAACAATGACTACAACTCACCCTTTTAACACTGAACTAGAACCAACTTCACCCTTCACTGAACCACAACCACCTCCACCTAGAATATCTACAAGAATCAAACAAATTCCCTCTAAACTAAGATTTTCATTGTCAACTTCCTAAATCCACCATTCACAGCATCCTCAACTCCAAATTTCATCACTCTCATTACCTAAACTACTCAAATCTTTGTCCTACTTCACTACATTTCATAAACAACATTGACAGGATCACTGAACCCACTACATACAACCAAGCATCCAAAAACGTAAATGGGTAAAGGCAATAAATAAGGAAATTGAGGCTTTAGAAAAGAATAATACTTGGGATCTTGTAATCCTATCATATGGAAAAATACCCATAGGCAGCAAATGGGTGTTCAAGATCAAACACCATGCAGATGGGAGTATTGAAAGATACAAGGCCAGACTAGTAGCCAACAGATTTAACCAAAAAGAAAGAGTGGACTACAAAGAAACTTTTGCACCAGTTGAAAAAATGGTTACTGTAAGAACTCTATTGGCTGTTGCAATTCACTTTGGATGGGATATTTAGCAACTAGATGTTAACAATGCTTTTCTACATGGTGATCTTTATGAAGAAGTTTATATGCAAGTTCCTTAAGGATACTCTCACTCTCTTCCTCCTTCTACAGTCTGCAAGCTCAAGAAGTCTATCTATGGTCTAAAACAAGCAAATAGGCAGTGGTTTGAAAAACTCACAACCTTTCTCATTTCAATTGGATTCACGCAGAGTTATGTGGACACATCCCTCTTCACTCTAAACTCAACTCAAAGATTCATCACTATTCTAGTATATGTGGATGACATAATTATTGCTGGAAATGACAAAGCCTGCATCCAACAAATTAAAGCTCATCTTAATGACAAATTCAGCATCAAGGATTTGGGATCAATTCACTACTACTTAGGGATTGAGTTCTTGAGGAACAAAGAAGGACTTGCTCTGACTCAAAGGAAGTATGCTATTGAATTAGTCAAGTATGTTGGTCTGCTTGACACAAAACCCTCAGCTACACCACTTGATCCTAATGCCAAACTTTCTATGGATAATGGTGATTCTCTTCCTGATCCATCATACTACAGGACCTTAGTTGGTAAACTTTTGTGCCTCACTATCACGAGACCTGATTTAGCATTTGCAGCTCAAGCTCTAAGTCAGTTTCTGCAACAACCAAAGACTATACATATGAAAGCTCTTATCAAGGTTTTGAGATATGCGATGCTATCCACTGGTCAAGGGTTAATCTTTCCTACCACAAACAACTTAAACCTCACTACTTATTGTGATAGTGACTGGGCTAGCTGTCCATTTTCAAGGAGGTCTATCACAGGATATGGTATCTTTCTAGGTCCATGTCTCATTTCATGGCAATCCAAAAAGCAACTTGTGGTGTCAAGATCATCAACAGAAGCTGAATACAGAGCTTTAGCTGATAGCACATGTGAAATAACCTGGATTTAATGTCTTCTTAAGGAATTTAATGTCCAAGTGCCCACTTCAGTTCCAATGATGTGTGGCAATGTTCTACTATAGCTCTTACTTCAAATCATGTTCATCATGCCAGAACCAAGCATATTGAAATTGATTGCCATTTTGTCAGAGATAAGATCAAAACTGGACAAATCTTACCCACTTACATTCCTACAAAACAACAATTGGCATATATTCTTACCAAAGTACTAAGTAAGCCTCTTCACTACAATTGTTTATCTAAGTTATGCATGTGTAACCCTTACACACTTCCAACTTGTGAGGGGGATGATAAGACAGACACAAAGCCTACAACCAAACGCTATGATAATTACAAAACCAAACACTCTGAATATACAAAGCAGAGTAGATGATACTGGATCAACAAGGAGTCTACACAAGATGAAAATTCTGATGAATAGAAGTATGAACAAATGTAATAGAATGTAGTTGTAGAGTTTGTAATGTGCTAAAAGTAGTTAGAAGGTAGTTTTAGTTTTTCCCTAGTTTTAGTTTTCCTAGGCCTTTTCTTCCATGTAATTTCGGAACTCTTAACCCTCACTATTCTTAGATAAAACTTTAAATGCTCTTGTAGAGATCATAAAATCCCTAACCTCACTACTGTGTAACAATTGGTCGTTTTAACAATGCCATAATTGCGACTCCATTATGTCATCGTAACATTTTATAACAAGATATGATTCCGGATGCAGGGTTGGCTTAGTGGGCTCGATGTAAAAAAAGTGGTAGTAAACCCCACGTAGTCCGTAGTCCAGCACAATGTGGAGGCCAGCGCGCCGACTAATTGTAATGTATAGTAATAGTAATAATAGTAATAAATGTGCAACACCAGATTGGCACAACCAGATTCAACTCGATCTATAACATAGGCCAGGACATTTTAGTCCTGAGTTCAGATTGCGCTTGTAGCTAATCAGTCAGGGCTCAAAGCCATTTCTGCAACATGATCCAAATGTTCTCACTACTCAAGAGTGTTTGTCTGGTTTTAAGTAAGGAGTTCAGCAAGAGTCAAGTTTCTTGCTTGAACTTGTCATTGAACTGGAGCTGACGAGTTACAATATGATTCCAAAAGAATTATAGCCCGCGTAGATAATAACCTTACAAGAAACATTCTATTATGGGAATAAAATAGACAGATTATATCTCTGATGTTTGCAACATAGTTAATATCCATATGATATAACAACAACAACAACAACAACAACATACCAAATCCCGCCGAAGCAGGGTATGGGGGAGGTAGAATGTAGACAGATCCTACCCCTACTCTCGGGTAAACCCGAAAGTAGAGAGACTGCTTCTAGGGAGACCTCCGGCACGTGGGAGTGTGCTAGTGAAGAAGAAAGCATGGGTGAGAAGCACGAAAAGAGGATAAAATGACTGACATATACGAACAACCATAGAAGCAAAACGCATAGACAAAAGGCAAACACACGAATCAAATAAGCAAAAGAAAAAGCCTAAAACAGCACACACAAAAGGGGCAAGGTCAAGAAATGCGAACCAGCAAACTAAACAGGCATACACGCAACGACAAACTAACAATGGCAAGGGGAAGACATAAAATCAAAGCCACCAAGGAGCAAAAACAAAAAGAAAAAATCCAAGAAAACAAGCAACAAAACCAACAAGCAAAAACAATCAGGCATAAAGCATAAAAAAAAGAAGCTAAGGCAGCGCAAACAAAGAAAGGCCACAACCTAAGGGAGCCTAGACCTATGGGCAAAACAAACAGCACAAGACGAGCTAAAAAAAACTGCAAGGGGGAGACTACTAAAGGCACCTAAACCATCTAAACTCAAAAACTACCCCAACCCCACCAACGGCAAAAGCAACGCATAACCTACTCCGGGGCCTAAAACTTCTACACGCCTATACTAATTCTATCTCTCCACGCGCTCCTATCCGAGGCCATGTCCTCGGACAAGAGAAGCTCTTTCATGTCCTGCTTAAGTCTATCCTCCCATCTAAGTTTTGGTCTTCCCCTTCTTCTCAAGCCGTCAACCAAGAGGGCTTCAACTCTCCTAACTGGCGTTGTATGTGGTCTCCTCTTGACATGACCAAACCATCTCAGCCTTCCTTCCCTCATCTTGTGGATGATGGATTAGACCTCAAGTTCTGCTCTAAAAACTCCATTCGGTATCATGTCTAACATGGTTTTACCACATGTCCACCTTAGCATTCTCAATTCTGCCACTTCTACCCTGTTTGTTAGGGCTTTCGTGATCGGACAACACTCTGACCCATACAGCATAGCTGGTCTGATAGCTACCCTATAAAATTTTCCCTTTAACTTTAAGGGGACTCTCTTATCACATAAAATTCCTGATGATGTCCTCCATCTCGTCCAACTTTGTTATAATCGGTGGTTACTTCATCATCAATTCCTACCCCAGATCTATGTTTCACCGATCCAAGTATCTAAATGACCCTTTGGTTGAAGATCTTGTCCCTAATACGAATAATCCCTTCTTCGCCGTGGACAGCCTCGTTACACTATCTCGAAGTCACATCTTAGGTATTTTGTCTTCTCTTTGCTTATCCGTAGGCCATTGTCTTCTAGCGCCTTCCTCCAACTCTCTAATCTTAAGTTTAAATCGTCTGCCGATTTTGCAGCCAACACAATATCGTCTGCGAAAACCATGCTACAAGGGATGTTCTCTTGAATCCCCCTCGTGAAAAGCTCATCCAGATTAAAGGGCGAGGTGGTAGGGGCTCTTGGCAGATCCTTGATGAAGACCAACCTTCACACAGAGGGAAAAACTCAGTGTTCCCCATAGAGCTCCTTACGCGGGTCTTCGCCCCGTCGTACATATCCCTTATGACTCTTACGTATCTCCTTGGGGTTCCTTTATCAATAAGGGTTCTCCAAATCAACTCCCGTGGAACACTGTCATATGCCTTTTCCAGATCTAGAAAAGCCATGTGCAAGTCTCTTTGTCTTTCCCTATACTTATCCATAAGGTTTCAGAGAAGGTGAATTGCCTCTATTGTGGACCTTCCTATCATAAAACCGAATTGGTTCTCTGACACGCTAGTCTCCCTTCTCAGCCTTCTCTCGATTACTCTCTCTCTCAAAGTTTCATGGTGTGGCCAAGAAGCTTAATACCCCTATAGTTGCTTACATACCTGCGCGTCGCCCTTGTTCTTGTAAATGGGGATGACTTCACTAAGTCTCCATTCATCAGGCATCTTTGCGCTTGAGAAAATCTTGTTAAAAAGGCAAGTCGGCCACTTAATCCCCTCATCTCCAAGGCACCTCCAAGCTTCTATGGGGATTTGGTCCGGTCCTACGGCTTTGTTTCTCCCCATCTTTTGTAATGCAACCCTCACTTCCCCTTGGTTGATTCTGGAGTAGTAACAGTCAAACTGCAGAGGTTGGCTAGAGTTCTCTACTACTACGCTTCTTTCGGGTCTACTCGTTGAAAAAAGAGGAGAAATACTCTCCCTATATTTTCCTAATATCTTCTTCTATCACAATGGTTTGCCCTTCTTCATCTTTAATGTACCTTATGTTTTCTAAATCCCTTCTTCTTCTCTCTCGGGCTTTAGCAATCATGTATATATCATTAGCTCCCTCTTTGGAGTCCAGTTTCTTATACAAGTCTTCATATGCTTTGTGTTTCGCCTGGGCCACTGCTATTTTCGCTTCTCTTTTAGCTGCCTTATATCTCTCCTTTGCTATAGCTCTGTCCTCTTGATTTCCCTCGCGGCACAAAAGGAGCTCTCTGAACCTAGCCTGTTTCGCCGCAATTTTGGTTTGAACCTCCTCACCAAACCACCATGACTCCCTATGTGTTGAATGAGTCTTCGAAGACTCCCTAGACACACCTGTAGGATCCCATAACACTTCACTTCATAGAATAAAACACGAATCGAACTAGAAAGGAGAAAGAGAGTGAGTTGTTTAAAAAGAGAAACTAGAGAGAGAGTTGAGAGAGAAAAGAGAAAAGATTTTCTTTTAGAAATGAACAACTTTCAACAACTAACTTTTCCAAGTGGAAAAGTTCCTTATATACCCCGACACTTAAAAGTGACGCGCGGGATATTTAACTAGGACCCGGGCTCGGGTTTTGCTTGGGATTAAACCCGAAACATATACAATATTAGATTAACTATCGAGCCCGATTCCCGATAATATTTTATTACAACATTAACTAATTAAAGACCGAAGCTCCATCGTAGAGTGACCGAGCTTCCTTGTTCGACTCAATAAATTGAGGCTAACAATCTCCCCCGAAGTGAGGTCTTGAACACGGGAACGAGCTTCCTTTATTGACTCAATAAAATTGAGGCTAACAATCTCCCCCGAAGTGAGTTCATTGATGACACTTCTTCATGAGATCAGTGAGATTGCTTTTGTCGTTTAAGCTCGAGTGTTCTTGGTCTTTGTCTTTGTTATTTGTTGTAAACTTGTTCCTTCATGCTTTGCGATCTTGACTTTGAGCCTTTGTCATTGTCTTTATCGTCTTTGCCATCTTGCGATCTTATGTCTTTGACCAACATGCTCATACTTTTGCATTATCTTGAAAGCTTCAAATCAGAGTTTGCGGAAGTCTTTGTCTTTTAAATCTTGAGCTTTCTAGATAGTATGTCTTCGTAGATTGAGCATTTGAATGGGATTGAGGTTGCCGTTACCACCGTTTGACCTGCAGGTTTACGTTAGTGATAAACGAGAAAATTGATTTGAAAATCAATCGACGTGTCACTCGTTAAAGAGTTTTTGTAACACATCGAGAGTGTCATGTTTTTATCAAAATTCATCAACCGTCAATTCATTTACTGGACCAAATCGATATCCAGTTGTCACAAGTTTGATTCATATAGAATCTCGCAAGTCACCTACCAAGAGCTTGTTTGATGCTGGCTCAAGCAGGATTTCCATCTTCATTGTGAATACATTAGTATCACTCGGATGTTCTGGCAAATATCACAATGATATTGCGTAGGACTCTTGATAACAGCTTGTGAACCTGATGATGTTCAACAAGTGTTTGAAATGGAATGTGTCCTAACGAGATTTTTATTGATCTCTTGGCTCTAGACTCGATTAGTGCATTTTGGTTTTAGTACTCGGAGGCTGGAGCATATTGCCACCTATTCAATATCAACAATCTCGGAGTGAGATGTCAATAGATAACGTGTGTATCTCCGTGACAAATGAGACAAGTTTCTGTTGAGAGAAACCCGAATGGCTGGGAAGGGTTGTGCATTGCATCACTGGGTCCATGATGTCGTTTTCAATGTCAGCAATCAACTTGTGATTCTGACAGCATATGTATTGACCCGGTTTCTGCCTTAAGTTGTGTGGAGGGTTTCTTTCTTTAGACCCTTTATCCATACATTTCTTTTTCATTCTTCAACGCCTTCAATGCTTACCAAGACGTCATTACTAACACCTTGTTGTGATTGTTCCAGTGTTAGCTCAATCTTAGTCGGCATTATTCCCATATACATTCATCTCCAATTATACCTAAGGACTGCTATTTTCTAAGTTTTGGAAATTAGTCCATGGGTAGATCCGCCGGTACAGGTTGGATCATAGATTGATTCCTAACCTAACCACCTTATTACTTCAGAATCGTCGTGAAATTAAGATGTTGTTGGGTATAAGATCGAACCATAAAACCTTTTCTTCAGCACATTGAGTCCAAAGGATTTCATATTTGATTACATTTTCCACCCCTTCTTTTTAAATAATAAACACTTAGTTTTTTGAAATACCTTTGTGATTAAAATAAGTCTTGAAAATTCATTCTTTTTTTTTTTCAATTATTTTATATGTATGTTTAATTCCGTGGGAGAAAAATTTTCAGCATGAATGGTTTGGAACATTTTTGGATAATGTTTTGAATACATAAGAATGGTCGGAGTAGTTGATGTATCCATGAAACATTAAAACTTTGTTATTCGAAAAAACTCCCCCTAAAAAATTGGACCAATTTGCGTAACGCAGCACATGTTGTCTTTTGCAAACATTGTGGGGTTGGAGTATGTTGAACACAAATTTTGAAAGATTATAATTGTCATCGAGAAATTATTGAAAAATTGTTTCAACTTTTTTGAAAACCAGATTGTTAGAGGACTTTTCTTCCTAACTGTAAGGGTAAGCCGGCACTAAACGTACACTTCCTTTTTCTTGATCTAAAAACATGAATGTCTTGTAAGAACAGCTCAAACCGAGAAACGTAATTTTCTCTTTGGGAGATAAGTTATAAACCTTCCTTTAATTGAAGTCCGTGTTATTACTGACATTTGCACAAAAGCCCATTTTAGAAAGATTAGAAATGGACATGTTTGAAAAGATTTTGCAAAACACTCGCACGAACTTCAATTACACACCCGTGTCAATGTTAAGCGACATTTCTAAGCACGTTATGTTATCGATTCCAAGAGACATGTCGAGAAGAATATTTTTATGTAAATTTTCTGATTTTCAGATTTAGCATTTTTCTTTTTGAATTTTATATTTTGTATTTTGCTTTCTCAAAAAATATGTACATGGTGATGGTCTAGATGATGGATATCAAGCAGTCTCATTTGTCAGAACCATCCAGTTCAGCTGGAGTCCAAACACTTCATACCAAATCCTTCTAACAATATACTTAAACCTTATCCACAGGAAGGGCTTTCGTAAACAGTCAGCTAATAGGTATTCAATTCTGACAAAATAATAATTCAATTATACCCATTTTCATCAACTGTCCCTTATAAATGATTACCGAGTATGGATGTGCTTTGTTCGCGAATGTTGTACGGGGTTGCATGAGATTGCTATGGCTGACTGAGAGTCGCAATACAATGGTATTTTGTTGTAGTTGAAGCCATAATCTTGAAGTTGTGTCCTCATCCACATTACTTGAGCACAACTTGCAGATAACGCCACATACTCTGCCTCTGCTGAAGACATTGCAGTGCAGTTTTGTTTCTTTGACATCCAGCTTACAAGTTTTTATCACCAGGAACTGTATCGCTCCAGAAGTGCTTTTTCCGAGTATCAAGGCATCCCCTATCAGCGTCTGAAAATGCCTGTAAATCAAAGCCAAAATCCTTTGGATACCAGAGTCCCATATTTATGGTACCCTTTTAAGTATCTAAAGATTAATTTAACCTCCTTGAGGTGCTTTTGAGTTGGTCGTGCTTGATAACGTGCACAATAGCATACTGCTTGCACTAAGTCTGGTCTACTAGATGTCAAGTACATGAGTGACCCGATTTTACTACGATAATCAGATTGGTCTACGGGTTCTCCACTCAAATCTACATCTAGTTTGGGTTTAGTAGCCAATGGAGTGTACAAATGGAGTTGACAATTGTCAAATTATGTTTTTTCAGAATTTCCAAAAGCGTACTTGGCCTGATTGATAAAAATACCCTTTGGGGACTGGTGGATCTGAAGTCCTAAAAAGAATTTCATCTCCCCCATTAAGGACATTTCAAATCTACTGTGCATTAATTTTTCAAATCGTTTTGAATATTTAGGATTTGTGGATCCAAAAATTATGTCATCAACGTAAATCTGCACAAGTAGAATATCCTCCCCGTATTTTATCTTGAATAAAGTTGGGTCAATTGTACCTTTAGTAAAGCCTTTGGACATCAGGAAGTTTGATAGTTCATCGTACCAGAGCTTGGAGCTTGCTTTAAATCCCATACAAAGATTCCTTAGAAGAAGACTTTTTTCTAGGATGATCTGGATCAACGAACCCCTTCCGGCTGTGCAACATAAACCTCCTCCTTCAATGGACCATTAAGAAATGTTGTTTTCACGTCCATCTGATAAATTGGAAAAGACTTGTGTGCAACGAAAATCCGAACTGCTTCCAAGCGAGCAACTGGTGCAAATGATTCTTCAAAATCAATACCCTCTTCCTAAGCATAACCTTTAGCTACAAGACGTGCTTTGTTGCGAATGACAGTCTGATCTTCATCCTTCTTGTTCTTCCATAACCACTTTAGCTTTATAATCATCTTGCCAAATGGTTTGTCGACTAGTTCCCAGACTTTTAGTCTGTCGAACTGATGAAGTTCATCCTGCATTGCTTCGATCCATGCAGAATCAGCCATTGCCTCCTTAATGTTCTTTGGTTCAACAATACTCACCGTGAGTGCGAACATACACATTTCAGGATCTGTGGCAAGCTGACGTCTTGTTTGAACTGGCATGGATGGATTTCCACGAATTTGTTCTAATGGATGATCTCTGGTCCATCGGAAATCATGACTTTGTGGTTGAAATGAATGCACATCGGTATTATCAATGTTGCGTGAGGAAGACTCACCAATTTCTTGTACCCGTGTACAAAAAGGATTGACAAATTCAGCTTCTTGAAACGATGCATTCGGTGCTTGATCATTGTTGTTTTCCTCAGCTTGACCGTGTGTTGGATTGTAATATTCTTCAAGTAAAGGACTGAAGAGAAATTCTAACCCTTGATGTGACGAATCTGTCTTCTCTGCTGAAGGAACAACATTTTGTCTTGGGGGTCAGAGTTGTCATAGTCTGACGCCTTTTGTCCTTGAGGAACGAGGCCTGAAGAGACATTTTCAACAGACATCTCTTGTCGTTGTGGTGCGAGGTCTGAACTGTTGTGATCAGACATCATTTCTTTGATTTCATCAAACTTGATATGAATGGACTCAACTATTAAGCGTGTTCTCTTGTTGTAAACACGATATCCCTTCGACTGAGTAGAATATCCCACCATGACACATGCCCTTTTTCTTTCATCTTATACCAGATTTCCCCCCATCTCTAGTTTATGTAACAAGTGCAACCAAAGTTGTGAAGATGTTTTTATTGAAGGTTTCCTGTCATTGAAGAGTTGATATGCCGTCTTTCCAGAGAGGAAATGATGATTGACTGTTCAGAGTAGAGCATGCGGTGCAACTGCTTCAGCCCAAATGAATGGATGCTTAAAGCTGAGACATTGTTCGAGCAGCCTCAAAAAAAAAAACAGAAAGAAAAAAAAACAAAACACAAAAAAAAAAACAAGAGAAGTACGGTTCCGTCTTTCGACAACGCCGTTTTGTTCAGGTGTTTGAGGAGTGGAAGTTTGATGTTTTATGCCTTCTTCTTTGAAATAAGCATGAAGTGTCTTGTTCAAGAACTCCGTGCCTCTGTCAGTACGGACAGTAATAACTTGAGCTTGAAGATTGCGTTGAATCATCGTGAGAAAATCTTTGAGAACTTCTGGTGTTTCATCCTTGGATCGTAGAAAAAGAGTCCAAGTGTATCTTGAATAGTCATCAACAATCACCAGAATATACTTCTTCCCATTTATGCTTGCAACGCGCATTGGACCACACAAGTCCATGTGAAGCAAATTTAGCCTTCCTTTGGAACTAGGAAATGCTTTTGTCTTGAATGAACTTCTTTTTGCTTTACTCATTTCACAAGATGAACAAAGTTGATCCTTGACATATGTCAACTTAGGTAAGCCCGTCACAACATCTTTCTTTGAGAGTAAGGTGATGTAATCGAAGTTAAGATGAGAAAGTCTTCGATGCCATAACCATGCTTGAGTTGGTGAAGCTTTAGCCATGAAACAGATTGGAGTTGATGAAGTTGTTTCTTGAAGAGATATTGTGTAGAGATCAGATCCACGACTACCAGTTAGTAACTCGTTTCCCTGAAGATCTCTCACAAAACATGTAGATTTCCTGAAAGCAACCTCCAAATCAGCATCACAGAATTGACCAACCGAGAAAAGATTGTGATTGAGGCCTTCGACGTAATAAACCCGTTTGATCGTTACATTCCCTTGAATCAGATCTCCATAACCAAGAATTGGAGCAAAGATCATTTCCAAAACAAACAGTAACCCACAATTTCTCCACAAAATTACACAAAAGCTTGAGATGGAGTCCCTTTCATGTTCTTGTGCATCCAGAGTCAACAATGAATAGGATGAGTTGTACAATCTGCAAGAGAATTAGAGGACGATGGAATATTGGACAAATTGGATCCTAAGGAATTTGATATCTTCAAGACATTAGTTATTCTAGAGACAATGTCTATAGTGGGACTAATACTGGTTGATTCATCATCTTTCAATACATAGGCATCACAAGCTTTTTGGTCCCTGAGTGGCTTTTTGATGTCCATGAATAATCGAAGGACATCTCTTAGCTATCTACCATTTCCATTCCTGATGTTATCCCTCATACAACTTCTTATAGTAACTCTTGGATTTCTGAATAGTGGTATCTGATGCAACTGTTTTCTTATGGGGTGTTGCAACAGATTTGTTTGCTTTTCTCTTGGGTTTACTAGCACTAATAGGCATACATGCGTCCGAAGACACAAGTAATTCCAATAATTCCCTCATATGCCAAAGCATGTAGTGGGGTGGGAGAAAATTAAATATCAATTCAACCCCATATTGCGCATGTAAAACTAAAGCTTCACAAGAAATCAAATTTTATAGTTTAATGTCCGTATTAATTTGTCCAAAAACCCTGGTTTCGCACATATCACATAACTGGTCACAAGGAGTATAATTACGTGTGTAATATTAGACATGTTTAATCAAAGTTTCTCTATAAGTGTAAGTCCGTTTTTAAGAGTTTCATAAACTCTATTTTGCTAGTATTGACTAGACACATGGCATATCACATATAAGCAATTAAAACAGACAGAAAATTAGAGTAAAATTAAAGACAAACTCTTATGTTGAAAGCAGTGAATCACATAATGCCTCGAGTTCTCAAAAGAGTCTTCCCCAATTGAAGAACCATAAGACTCACTAGGTTTTCTGCTAAAGTGCCTAGATCGCCACATCCATCATATAACATGATTGTGTGAGTCTTACAACCGAGAAAAAATAACAAGAATAGAATCATCATGGCAGCTTAATTAACATTTAATTTTTGATCTATTCTTCTTTTTATCAATATAACATATGTGTTGATTCTAGGTTGTTTATTCATTATTTATAGCAAGGATTGCATGTCATTGCCATAATTTTCCAATAAAACAATAAATAAACTAGATTTCATGCAGCCCTAAGCGTGTTTAAATTATGTGTGTAACCCATAATACACCAAACGAGTTGACTCGTGATGCCGCTGTTGGGATTTTATAATCAGTTAACCATTAATCGTACGAGTATGCAGCGGATATGGATCTAGTTTGGTTCATATAGTTAACACACAAATAAATAAACAAAAGAGATACAAGAAAACTAACCCTTGTATTCAACAACAAATGAAACAAAAAAAGTGGTTAAGATACTACCTCCATGGTTGCTCACACAAACACGTCAACCAAGTACGCCCGGAATGCTAGCCTTGCTTCACGTATACCCAAACACCAAGTGTAATAGCTCAACAATGGAATCAATACCAAAAACCCCAAAAAACAGTTCTGTCCGAGATCTTTCCTGTGACCGAGAACCAAATCCTTTGTTGTCCGATATCGGACAACACTACGTTCGATTTGGTTTTGTGCTTTGTCTGAGAACGCACAGAAAATGGGTTTTCAAGCTTTCTTTCGATTGTCACTCCTTGACAACTTGTAAACCAAAACCTAAACCTTTATAGAAGCTGTGGGATCAAATCACACCTACTAGAACACCTTGGATCTATTAGAATGCAAGTGAAAGGTTGTATGAATGAATTCGAAGCTTATAAACCCTAGAATAGGTTTATAACTTCAATAGGGTATGGAGATGGATTAAGTGCAGGAGTTGTGTATTTTGTGGTGATGTAATTCGTCCAAAATGAGTTAGGGTGAGGGGTTTATATAGCCTCCAAGCCCTACTCATGATAAGACTCAAAAACCACTTGTGATAAGGCTAAAACTCTTCACGTTTAGGTCTTATCACAACTCCTCCATCTCCTTATCTTCAAGAATGAACCTAGACATATTCTAGATCCTTCAAATGGCTGGAAATAGGATTAGGACAATCATAGGATCTTGTTTTGGTCATTTCTTGTCTTAAGGTTTACAAATAGAAGCTTACGTGAAGTATTAACGCACTCTATGTGTTTAACGTGTGTGCCCCCAATAGGCTCACGCACTTCTAGTCGTACACGGCTAGTCCAACTCACACATTCTAACAAGATTCCCTTTCTTATAATTCTTTGTGGAAACTAGAGGGGGGGTGAATAATTTACATGTTTGTTTTACGTTTTAAAAGTTTACTTTCAAAAATGTATAGATCCGAGTTATATGTTCAATCAAATCACAATATGAACAAGCGATAACTATCTAAACCAAAATTAGATAACAACAATAATAATGTAAAGAGGTAAGGGAAGAAACAAAGAATATAACCAACCAAGACATCACGATTTGATAGTTAGTTAGGATACAATGACCTCTTCCCACCTACTCCACTCCCAGAGGTATCCGGACTCGAGATTTCACTATGTCAACAAGCTCCTTTGGCGATAGAAAAACCGTTTACACGTCGCTTACGTTATTTTTGACACTAATTCTAAATGTCGAGTCCTAATCTTAGCTAGAACCAATCTAACGCTTTACAAGATATATCAACTCACAACACAAGATCTACACTATCGGATCTACACAATATCCGAATCACACAAATACACAAGATAAATACAATAGAGGTTTGGTACTTAGAAGAAAAGAGGAGAGTTCACTAATTAACACTTCGTTTCTTGACGAATACGAGTGTTCTTTTATTGCACTTGAATGAGAGGGAAGAGATTAGATCACTTGAAACAAGATCTAAGTATGTTAGTGATCAAGAGTTTTAGTGAGAGAAAAAAGGTTTAGAGAGAGAAAGAAAAGACTGAAAAATTTCATGCAAAAAGGAATGTTTTTCTGCTGGGAATGGAGCAGTATTTATAGGCAGAGAATCCCAACGGTCATCTAATGACGGTCCCTTATATATAAGGGGGCCGCCACTAGACTCCGCTTCCTTTTTTGTCTTTTTATGGTGAAGGTTGTATCTATTATGGAACCTTTTATTTTGGGGGGAAATTTTGAATTTCAAATTTTTAGTTTTTAATAAAACTTTTCTTTTAATTAGAAAATATTTTGTAAATGTATTTTTGAGAAAATACCTTTGTAGAATTAAAAATGAGGATTAAGAGAAAAATATTTTCGTGATCACTAATCATGCTTAATTATTTTCTTTGTTCATACCTTAAGTGATCACTAATCTTAGAAATAGAATTTTACATTTGATAATTTGTAAACGTTTATTTTTATTGTAAATGTTTTTACATTTTGTTATTATCAAAACGTTAAGAGGTTGAAAAATATAAATAACGTTTTTAGACATTATTTGTATTAACAATCTCCTCTTTTTTGATGATGACAAAATATAAAATCATTTTAAATAAAATTAAAGATGTCAAATTATTAAATAAGTTATGTTCTATTTCTCCCCCTTTTTGTCGAATTCAAAAAAAATGATCGTCGAGTTGTCAAAGGAAGAAAGAAACCGACGATATCAAGACTCCCCCTTGATGTATGCTCCCCTTGTTCGGGGCACCAAGGGATCGATCTTACAAAGATTGTGCTCTACAAAACAAGGTTAGAAGTACAAGTGCAAGACAAATATCTTTCAAGTGAACACATTGTATTTAATTTAACAAAAGAAGAGTTTCATTCAACCAACAAGAAACATATACAATAGCACATCCAACTAATACATTTAACATAAAATTTAAAACTAGATCTTAATAAGAGCTAAGACAAATTCATTACAATAGAAAGTAGATAATCATAAAGACGTAATAAGGCATAACACTAGTGGATTCTTGAAAGGTAGAAGATGCCATACTCAAAAGATGAAAGAATAATTATTTAGGAAGATTAATCATGTAGGAATGATTAATTAAAGAGGGAAAAAGAAGGGGTTGGTGAAACATGATTAGTAGGGGTATGGGTTGGAGGGATGGGACGGGTTAGAAGATAGTGAATGAAGTTGATTTCATTTCTCAAAGAGTAAAATGGGTGTCTACAAAACTTGCAACAATGACAAAAACTTGAGTGAAATTCAACTTGAGCATGAGAAGGAGGATGAATTTTTAGTAGTGGTGGTGAAGGTGGTGCATGAATGTAGGCATTGGATGGATTATTGTGTGAATCGAGAATGGTGGAAATGTTGTGGAGTTGGTTAATCATTTGATCTCTTAAGGGATTGTAAGATGGTGGTGAAGGAGATTGTAAGTGGACTCTTGGAGGAAGAGGAGGTGAGTCATTTTGGGAAGGAGGTGATGATTTTGGAGTGGATGTTTTGCTTTTCCATACTTGTCTAACCGACATCCTTGGTTTTCTAGAGAAGTTGGAATGGTGGTTTGAGCAAGACATTGATAAAGAAGAAGAGAGATTTAAGGGAGATGAAGATGGTGGTGAAGTATGAAAGTTGGGTGATTAAATAATGAGGAAGATTAGATAAAGTAGCAAAGCATGGTTTAGGAGGAAAAGAATGCCAAATATGGTTTAGCCAATCTGGGAAATGACAGCTTGAGGATGTAGGTAGGAGGGTCAAGATACAGAAAACGAGGTAAACTCAAAATTTTTCTTTCCCTCCTGGTGGCGGTCCCATATCACTAGGCGGTCCCAAATATATTAGGGGGCCGCCGGGTATATAAGGGGGCCATTTTTGGAGGCAGGAAGATTTCTAGTTTTCTCTTTTTCTTAAGTCCAGTGATTTCGGCTTCTACCAATATTCAAGAATCAACTAGTTCAACCAATAATGTGTAGTTCTATTCTAACATACAAATCATTTAGTAAGTAGTGGCATTTCATCTCATGTCATAATCATAAAGTTTGCTAGTCATAGAAAGTTGATAGAATGTAGAAGATTATCCAAGTCAAATGCAAATAAAATTTGTCACTCCTAGTCCTAATAATAGAGAAATATAATGTATTAAACAGAGAGATGATAATAATAATAATAATAATGTCATAGTAGTTTTGCCAACACGTTCATTTTCGTTTTCCACCCATCAAGTTCTTAAGAGCTTGTCTAATTGACCTTAACCCTTCCCGGTGAGCATCTCTTTGTTGGGTTTGAAGATTAATAGTTTCAGAGATATAGGTATTCAAGTAATGACTTTCATGAGGAGGGTTTTGAGTGACTCTATGGACAACATTAGATGAAGAAGAGACATTTTGGGAAGGTAAAGAGGACGAGTTGGAATGAAATGAGTCATCATCATTTTCATCAACTATGGCGTCTATTAAAATAGACGAAGAGGGATGATTTTGAGTGGTGGAGGAGGAGTTAGCATTTTGACTCACGAGGTCTTTTCTTGCCTCGATCCACTCGCGTCTTTCGCTCATAATGAGGAGCGAGCGGATGCATGGCTCGATCATGTGCGAGGTAATGATCGAATGCTAGCTCAGGAGAGATGGACACAATATGCTTGAACAATCTAGTCAAAAGCATTCCATAAGGTAAAAGTTCCTTTGGTTTGCTTCGAGTCTTTTCCATTCTTTTGAGAATGAAAAATGCTAGATTGTAAGGAGTAGAGGTCTCAATGCAATAAAGCATGTGACAAAGACAAGCGGAGACATGATCCCTATGTCCTCCTAGACAAATGGCATTTTCACGAATAATGTCAACCCAAGGTTTCATATGAGTATGAATCTCTCGGGTTAGGATTTCGTTATCACCTACGACAATGGTTTTCTTATTTTTGGTACGAGTTTCTTGACCTTGTCTATGGATTTGAATAAAAGACTTGATGACACGTGGAGAAGGAGGAGTGGTCTTATAACGACCTTTACTCGGAACACTTATTGGCAAGTGGTTGAGTGACCACATGTCGGTGTGAGAGGCTTGACCTTTGAAGGGGATTTTTAGAATTTGACCAAATTTCTCAAGAGTGAGAGAGAATGACTTGTTTTGAATGACAAAGTTAACAACGAAGTGACCCTCATGATTAAAGGTAAAAGTGAGTTACTATAGAACTCGAGAACAAAACAAGGTACAATTGGTTCGTTAATGTTTAACAAACAATCAAAACTGATTGACTCAAACTTGGCACGAATATGACTTGTATTTTTGAAATTTTAACTCACAACCCTTCCCTCATGAAAGTATCATTTTTCAAAGTTTGCCATTGTGTTTAGTAAGGGTTGATTAAATTCATTTGATATGAGAGGTATGTAGTTTCGTGTCTTTTGATGATCAAATCGGGTAACTCGAGGCATTGTTACCTAAAATGACATAAATAAAATTATATTTTAATTGCTTATACTTGTATTGAAGTTTTAATCATGTGTCTAGTGTGTGCCTAAATGTAACAAATGTGGAGTAACGATTAACTCGACCTAAACATAAAATCCTAAGAGTTAATCCAAACGCCCCTTAATTTGATTTTTCTCATCCAGACAAGTCGAAAAATACATATGAATTATGTATCTCGAAATTTGTTCATGAGATCATTATGCATGTGTTTGAAAACGTTTTAGGTTGGATTAACAATGTATAACAACAATTTTATTATGTTCCTAACGTGAGTGATTTAAAAATAAAATTAGGGTTTTGGTTCGAAATCAATTTTTTAACAAATTCACAAATGTATCATAAATCCTATATCTATAGGAAGCATATTAGTTATACATTGATCCTAGTTGTCTTAATTGTACAAAATTAAAAGAAAACACAATAAATCTCCAATTTTAATTATTGGTGTTCAGATCATTGAACCCTAAACTTAAATAGTAAAGAAATATATAATGACTTACAATAGAATGATCTTGTGATATTAGGATTGAATTATTAGTGTGATTTGATCTTCAATTGATTGTTTAATGGTTAAATTTGAGTTTTGGTGGGTTTTGGATCGTGTTCGTCAATGGCAGCAGATAAAAGAGTGTTTGTTTTTGTGTTTTGAAATTTTTTGTTTAAGTGTTCCATATTATGGTCTGCTGATTGCGGTCCCATATCTCCTGGCGGTCCCAAATATATTGAGGGGCCGCCTATATAGGGGCCGCCCTCAGTAAAGGGTATTGGACTTGAGTTTTTGACCGAAAATTTAACACAGATAGTGAACATTTTAATTTGCTTTCATGAATTTAAAAAATCTTAAAGATTTCGGATGAAGTATTCAAGTTTTCACGACACGAAATGGAACACGGACTAGAATCGAAACTAGAAGAATGAGAAATGGACACATAAGGTTTATGGAATGTGTTCCACCATTCCTAAACCAAGACATAGATAGTTAAACGATTCACGTTTAAGGGGTTTAGTGAGAATGTCGGCGATGTTGTCGACGGACAACACTTTTTTTATTGAGATTAAGTCTTACTGGACATATCATAAGAAAGGGTGACGTATTTTCGATGTGTTTGGTACGAAAATGTTGCAGCCGGTTTTGCTAAGGTCAAAATCGCTCGCGCCTTTGTTTGTCCGCACATGAGGAGACATCGTCATAGTCATACGTCTAGTCGATAAGAGCTTGTTCATCCCATATAGTGCTTGTTGACATCCTTTCTTTCTGGCGCTTAAGTATTCGGCTTCGGTAGTGGATATAGCAAGAGCGGTTTGTTTCTTCGAGAACCAAGATGTCAAACAACATCCTACGAACGTACAAATACCGCTAGTGCTCTTTCGGTCCACATAATCTCCCGCATGATCAGAGTCGGCATATACTACGGTTTCTATGCCGGTCCCCTTAGGATATCATAATCCTAAGTGCATAGTGCCTTTAATGTATCAGAAGATACGCTTAACCGCTTCAAGGTGAGAGGTTTTGGGAGCCTCTTGGAAGCGAGCACAAAGGCAGACACTAAACATGATATCGGGCCTACTTGCCGTTAGGTATAATAAACTACCTATCATGCCTCGATACTTGGTACTATCTACCGACTCACACTCTTCATCTTTTGTAAGTTTAGTATCGGAGGACATGGGGGGTTTTCATTGGTTTAGATAACTTTAGACCAAATTTCTTAAGCATTTCTTTAATATACTTAGATTGATTAAAGAAAATACCATCGCATTTGTTTTATTTGTAATCCAAGGAAGAAGTCAAGTTCACCCTATCATACCAATCTCGAACCATCGTCGATGCATGATTTTGGCAAATTCATCACACATGTCTTGACAAGTCGAACCGAATATAATTTCATCGACATATGTTTGAATAATGATGAGATTTGAATTTTTCTTCTTAGTATAAAATATGTTAATACCATTTTCATTTTATATCATGTTTTTTAAATTTGTAAGGAAAAAAAAGATTTTTTAATCTATCATACCAAGCTTTGGGTGCTTGTTTAAGACCATATAAAGCTTTCTTTAATTTATAAACATGATCCGGTTTTTCAAAATCAATGAATCCCGAAGGTTGTGCCACGTATACCTCCTCATTGATAAAACCGTTTAGGAATGCACTTTTTACATCCATTTGGAATAGTTTAAAATCTAAGGCACAAGCATAAGCTAATAATATTCTAATGGACTCAAGTCTAGCAACCGGGGCATAAGTTTCATCATAATCGATGCCCTCTTGTTGGTTGTAGCCTTGAGCAACTAACCTAGCCTTATTTTGAGAAACAATACCGTTCTCGTCTAACTTATTTCTAAATACCCACTTAGTTCCTATGATTGTCATATTCCTAGGTTGAGGAACTAACTCCCAAACGTCATTAGCAATGAATTGATTTAATTCTTCTTGCATGGCGACTATCCAACTTTTATCTCCTAACGCTTCATTCACATTCTTAGGTTCTATAGTTGATATAAAACAAAAGAAGTTACTTTGGTTTTGGGCTTGTGACCTAAGGGTTCTTTGGTTAAGGTTTCCTATGACATTTTCTAATGGATGGTTCCTAGATTCCTTAATGTTGACTATTTCATCAATCTCTAAAGTTTCATCCACAATGTCGTTTTCTAGGTTTTTCTTTTTGGTGACCTTAATTGCTTCTTCTTCATCTAAGTCATCATCCACCAAGGGTGATGTCTTAGAGGGTGGAGGAGTTTCATCGAATGTCACGTTAAGTGATTCTTCGACTTTCCTAGTGTGTTTGTTTAGGATGATGTAGGCTTTACTATTTTGAGAATAACCTAAAAAGACACCTTCGTATGACTTTGGGTCAAACTTGGTAAGGTGGTCTTTAGTGTTCAAAATGAAGCACTTGCTTCCAAACACTCTAAAATAATCTAGTGTAGGTTTTCTACCTTTTAAGAGTTCGTAAAGTGTTTTTCCTAGAATGGCTCTAATGAGAATTCGATTGAGAATATATGTTGAAGTATCTACGGCGTTACACTAAAACTTTTGTGGTAACGATTGCTCATTCAACATAGTCCTACTCATTTCTTGAAGTGTCCTATTTTTCCTTTCGGCCACGCCATTTGATTGAGGAGTACGTGGAGCCGAGAAGTTATGTGTAATACTATTGGCATTACAAAACTCTCCAAATTTCACCTCATTATCAAATTATCTACCGTGGTCGGTTCTTATGACACTATTGAACAACTTAATTGGTTTGGATTTTCCTACTAAATATTCGAATTGATCGAAAGCTTTGGTTTTATCCTTAAGAAATCTAGTCCAAGTATGCCTAGAGTAGTCATCTACTATGACTAGGGTGTAACGGTTTCCTTCGTAACTCCGTACGTCGGATGGACCAAAGAGATCCATATGGAGAAGTTCTAAGCATCTAGTCGTTGAGACTACATTCTTAGCTTTGTGACTAGCGTGAGCTTGTTTTCCCATTTTGCAAGCATCACAAAAATGTTGATCAAACTTAAGCTTAGGTAAGTTTCTAACTAATTCCTTAGAGGCCAACGATTGAATGAGACACATATTTGCATGTCCTAATCTCCTATGCCACAAGGTGGAATTTTCATCAATCGTTGTTAGACAAATTTGATCCTTTGGCTTATTTTCTAATTTCATCACATATAAGCCTTTCTTCCTAATACCTCTACCTACGACTTTACCGTCCTTAGTGATTTAACTATTATGTTCAAAGAAAGTTACTCTACACTTATTGTCACATATTTGTCCTGTACTTAGCAACTTAAATCCTAAGTTATCAACATGTTCTACATTATCTATTTTGAGAGAGTCATTAGAAATCATACCTTTTCCAATGATGTTACCGCGAAGATTACTACCAAAAATGACGTTACCTCCATTGTATGCCTTGTAAGTGGAGAAGAGCTTTCGATTGCCCATCATATGTTTAGAGATTCCGCTATCGTTGATCCATTCGTCGGGCTCCAAGGCATATCTATTTATATATGACAATAACTCAAACATTTGGTCCCCAATATCTCATGGGTCCAAAGTTGTTAGTGCCAAACATCCCTTGCATTTGATGCAATAGGTTGGGATGTGAGAATGGGAGACACATTTCCCATGACATGTAACTTTGACGTGGAAAGTTGTTTCAAGTTACGGGAAAGCCATGAGGTTGGTTTTGTCAACCAACATGTCTTCTTGGTTGCGGTGTTTTAGAATGAGGATAATTATTATTGACTTTTCTAGGAGGTGGGGTTTTTGATCTAAGGTTTGGTTTCAAAAATCCAACTCCGTGTTTTGACAATGGCTTATAGAATTGTTTAACTTCATTGTCACTAGCAACGGGAACTTTGACTTTGTTTACAATTATGTGTTTTGGTCTAGGACCCAAAATGGATTTGTGAAAAGATACAGTTTTCTCAGATCCATGCGTTGCTGGTGGCAGTCCTATAATTATTTTGGGGGCTGCCTGATCGGGCTTCCCATATTTATGGGACCTCCATCAGAAGATGCCTTTTTCTGGTCTTTCACAAATTTTATTTCCTTAGTTCTACTAGATGATGCTTCAAATGAATTAAACCCCAAACCTAATTTATCACCAGAGGGTTTTTTATTATTTAACATTTCATTTAAGCAATGTGTACTCTTTTCAAATTTGTTTAATCTAGTAGATTCTTTAAGTTTTTCATTCTTAATTTTAAGTGCATGACACTTTGCACAATCGAGATTAACTCCCTTGTTTTTCTCGAGTGTGGACAATTTATCTTTTAATTCACTAAGCTCATTTTATAGACTATTTCTAGTAGCTTTTAACTTTTTGTTTTTAGTGATTATCTTTAGATTCATTTTGCATAACTTATCATATTCGTTGTCTAAAGCTAAATCACCAATTGATGAGTTTTCATCACTAAAGTAAGATGATTCAGAACATACCTCACTTGATGCATGAGCTACAAGACACGTTTCATCTTTGACCTTCTGATCATCTTCTTCACCGCTATCACTCCAATTGCCTCTGACAAAAGCTCTTTGGTTCTTATCTTTCGGTGGATTTGGACATTCTCCAATAAGATGAATCGGATCGCCGCATCTAAAGCATTTTCTATCACTTTTACCGTTCTTGTCATCACAACTTCTTTGGAACTTCTTTTTATCGTTCCGATGTTGTCTCATGAATCTACCTCTTCTTTTAAAGAACTTCTTGAAGTCTCTTACCGCCATGGCGTACTCTTCGTCTTCACTACCGGAAGTCGAACACTCTTCATCATAAGATTCTTTCTTAGCCTTTAAAGCAATAGATTTTCTTTCAACTTTTGCTTTGACTATTTTGGAATCTTTCTTGATGATTATTTCACGAACTTTGAGGTTCCCGATAAGTTCATCAAGAGATAGTGACGTTAAGTCTTTCGACTCTTCAATCGCCGTGACCTTTGCTCTCCATTTAGGATGTAGAGCCCTAAGAAACTTCCTTACGTAGTTCTTACTAGAATAACCTTTATCAAGAGCTTTAAGACTAGTAATAATAGTATTAAATCTAGCAAAAGCACTATCTATAGATTCGTCTTCGAAAATGACGAATTGTTCATATTGTTGAACCAAAATGTCGATCTTATTATCTTTGACTTGACTATTACCTTGATGGGTGATTAACAAAGTTTTCCAAATTTCTTTTGCCGTGTTACACATGAAAATTCTTTCATATTCTTTTCTTGGCAAAACATTATAAATAACCATTTTGGCTTCATTATTTTTTGCAAGTCTCTTTTTGAGATCATCGGTTTGTTTTTTAAAATGGATAACCTCATCTAAGTTGCTTTCTAAATTTTGTACAATAGGTTGAAAATCACCATTGGTAATAACATGCCAAAGATCTAGATCTTTTGATTTAACATATGTCTCAAATCTATTTTTCCAATAAATAAAACTATCGCTTTCAAAGAGTGGTGGTCTTTGCATAGATTGCCCTTCTAGATATTTGTCGGAATCCATAGATCGATCCAAGCTTTAAAATACAATATATTTTAAAAATCTTGAGTGACCTTGCTCCTGATACCAATTGTGGAAACTAGAAGGGGGGTTGAATAGTTTACACGTTTGTTTTACGGTTTAAAAGTTTACTTTCAAAAATGTATAGATCTGAGTTATATGTTCAATCAAATCACAATATGAACAAGCAATAACTATCTAAACGAAAACTAAATAACAACAATAATAATGTAAAGAGATAAGGAAAGAAACAACCAAACCAAGACACCAAGATTTTATAGTGGTTCGGCTACGAAGCACCTCTTCGCCCTACTCCACTCCCCGAGTATCCTACTCAAGATTTCACTATGTCAACAAGCTCCCTTTAGGCGGAGAAAACCGTTTACACGTCGCTTACGTTATTTTTCGACACTAAGCTAAATGTCGAGTCCTAATCTTAGCTAGAACCAATCTACCACTTCACAAGATATACACACTCACAAGATCTACACTATCGGATCTACACAATATCCGAGTCACACAAACATACAAGATAAATACAATAGAGTTTTGGTACTTAGAAGAAAGGAGGAGAGATCACTAATTAACACTTCGTTTCTTGACGAATACGAGTTTTCTTCTCTTGCACTTGAATGAGAGGGAAGAGATAAGAAGAAGAGATTAGATCACTTGAAACAAAATCTAAGTATGTTGGTGATCAAGAGTTGATAGTTTTGAAACTATCCCTTTAAATATATATAAATATAAGAAATTATAAATATATAATAAGGATAATTATCAAAAAATCTCAATGTAGAAATCGGGAAGTATGTGATTCCTAGGTCGTTATCCCCAACGAGGAATGCAATGGAAAGTCGAGAGACGGTTTGACATTTGATGTTTGAATAAAACAAGATTTTGGATTGGGTTTTCTAAACCTACAGGAAAAAGTAATTAAAAGGCAATCTAGACTAAAAACGAAAGCAATTACGAAATCTTTTCTTTTAATTAGAAAATATTTTGTATAATTATTTTTTTTAAATTCTTTTATAAAAATATAATGGATAAGAGAAAAATATGTTCTTGATCACTAATCATGCTTAATGATTTGTTTGTTTATACCTTAAGTGATTACTGATCTTAGAAATGAAATTTTACGATTAATAATTTGTAAACGTTTAATTTTATCGTAAACGTTGTTACATTTTGTTATTAATAAAACATTGAGAGGTCGAAACATATAAATAATGTTTTTAGACATTATTTGTATTAACAGTAGTGCCTATTAGTTCTAGAAAACCTAAAAGTCAAGCGAACAAATCTGTTGCAACACCCCCTAAGAAAACAGTTGCATCAGAATCCACTATCCAGAAATCCAAGAGCTACTATAGAATGTTACATGAGAAAACTAGTAAGGCATAGAAATGGTGGATAGAAAAAAAATGCCCATCAGGATATAAATAGGTTCCTAAGATAAAAATGAAATGGGTGCTTAAAGTTAGGAATGAAAATGTGAAAAAGAGAGTTAGTTTTGCTATAGATAATGCATCTAGGATAATTAATGTCTTGAAACTCACAAATACTTTACGATCTAATTTGTCAAGTATTCCATCGTCCTTTAATTCTCTTGCAGATTGTTCAACTCACCCTATTCATTATTGACTCTGGATGCACAAAGCATATGATGGGCAATCTAAAGCTGCTGTGCAATTTTGTGAAAAATATATGGATACCGTTCGTTTTGGAAATGATCAATTTGCTCTAATTCTTGGTTATAGAGATTTGGTTTAAGGAAATATCATGATCAACAGGATTTATTACGTCGAATACCTCAATCACAATCTCTTCTCGGTTGGTCAATTTTGTGATGCGGATTTGGAGGTTGCTTTCCAAAAATCTACTTGTTTTGTTACAGATCTTCAGGGAAATGACTTACTCACCGGTAATCGTGGATCTGATATCTATACAATTTCTCTTCAAGAAACATCTTCATCAACTCCAATCTGTTTCATGGCTAAAGCCTCACCAACTCAAGCATGGTTATGGCATCAAAGACTTTCTCATCTTAACTTCGACTACATCAATTGTAACTTTCAAAGAAGGATGTCGTGATTGGTTTACCAAAACTAAAATATGTCAAGGATCAACTATGTTCATCTTGTGAAGTAAGTAAAGCAAAAAGAAGCTCATTCAAGACAAAGGCTGTTCCAAGTTCAAAAGGACGACTAAATTTGCTTCATATAGACTTATATGGACCTATGCGTGTTGCAAGCGTAAATGGGAAGAAATACATTCTGGTAATTGTTGACGACTACTCCCGTTATACTTGGACTCTATTTTTACGATCCAAGGATGAAACACTAGAAGTTCTAAAATACTTTCTCAAGATGATTCAATGAAATCTTTAAGCTTAAGTGATTTTTGTTCGAACTGACAGAGGCACAAAGTTCTTAAACAAGACACTCCATGCATATTTTAAAGAAAAAGGAATTTAGCATCAAACATCTACTCCTCGAACACCTGATTAAACGGTGTTGTCGTAAAGACGAAAACCATACATACTCTGTTGAGGTGCTCTTCGAATGATGCTTTCAGCTTCTAAACTTCCGTTGTTCTTTTGGGCTGAATCAATTGCAACTGCATGCTATACCCAAAATAGATATATCATAATCCTGACACATGAGAAAACTACATATCACATCATCAATGGTAGGAAACCTTCAATTAGACACCTTCATATCTTTGGTTGCACCTGTTACTTAACCAGAGATGGTGAAAATATTTACCAGATGAAAGAAAAAGGGGATCCGTGCCTTCTGGTGGGATACTCCATTTAGTCTAAAGGATATCGAGTTTACAACATAAGAACCCGATTGATAGTTGAATCCATACATCTTAGATTTGATGAGATCAAAGAGATGCCTGAGACATCTGTTGATAATAACACTTCAGGCCTCATTCTTCAACGACAACAGGCGTCAGATTATGACGACTCTGGCCTGGGCCTCAATACAAAAATGTTTCTTTTCAGCAGAGACAATAGCTTCATCACATTAAAGAGTTTGTTTGCATCTTTCTTTCGATCCTTATTTTGACGAAATTTTTACTACAAAAGGTACTTCATGTGTAACAAGTCTTCTTCTCCACACCGTCAGTTCTATACAATAAGACACACCTACCTACAACGAATGTTCGATATTCATCAGAACCAACAACTCTAACTAAAACTGTTTATGCTGAGGAAAACAATGATAATCAAGCAGTCAATACACAGGTTCAACAAGATGAATTTATCAATCCTTTCTGTACACCGGTACGAGAAGTTGCTGAGTCTTCCTCACGCAATATTGATAATTCAAATATGCATACCTTCTATCAACCATACAATTCCGAATACCGATGGACCAAAGATCACCTGCTAGAACAAGTTTGTGGAAATTCATCCAAGCCAGTGCAAACAAGACAAAAACTTGCAACAAATCCTAAAATGTGTATGTTCGTACTCACCGTGAGTACTGCTGAACCGAAAAACATTAAGGAGGCAATGGCTGATTCCGCATGGATAGAGGCAATGCATGAAGAGCTTCATCAGTTTAACAAACTACAAGTCTGGGAACTTATCGACAAACCCTTTGGCAAGAATGTCATCAAGCTAAAGTGGTTATAGAAGAACAAAAGGATGAAGATCAAACTGTTATTCGCAATAAGGCACGACTTGTAGCTAAGGGATATGCTCAGGAATAGGGTATTGATTTTGAGGAATCATTTGCTCTAGTTGCTTGCTTGGAAGCTATTTGAATTTTCGTTGCCTATGCTGCATACAAATATTTTCCAATCTATCAGATGGACGTCAAAACGGCTTTTCTTAATGGTCCACTGAAGGAAGAGGTTTATGTTATGTAGAAAACTAGAAAGGGGGTTAAATAGTTTACCACTTTTTAAATTAATGTTTTGTTTATAAAAAGTTAGATTCGACATTGTGTGATCTCAATATGTGCACAATATAAACAATACAAATATGTAAGTAAATGACAAGTAAATATAAAAGACAAGAGATAAGAGATAGAAAGATCAAACAACAACACAAGGATTTATAGTGGTTCGGTAACGAAGCACCTCTTCGCCCTACTCCACTCCCCAAGCACCAAAATCGAGAGTTATCTTCACTATGTCAACAAACTCCCTTTAGGCGGAGAAAACCGTACACAACTTAGCTTACACCAATTTTCGACACTAAGCAAAATGCTGAGTTCTAGTCCTAGCTAGAACCAATCTATCAAAACTAAACACACCACTTCACGACAATTCACAGCTTGGCTTCACTTCACAACTTCTCTCTACTTCACAACTTCACTTTGCTTCACAACTTCACTTCTCTAAGACACTACTACGATCACACCAATCTATCACTACTTACTAAGATCACCCCGATCTAACTATACTTACAATGATCACAACAATCTACTTATTCTACACAACTTGATACACACCTTCACAATATATACAAATGATTTACAAGATATAACACAACTACACAACTGTACCAACTATACTATAACACTTCTTAATTTGATGATAAGAAGTATTCTTCTCTTGCACTTGAGGAATTAAACTTGGAACACTTGGAAACAAAGCTTTATGATTGAATAACCAAAGGAAAGAAAGGAGTGTATAAACTTATTTAGAACAGAAAGAAAGTGTGTGCAAAAGGTGAGAAAAACAGCAGGGAATGGTCCGGTATATATAGGCAGCTGACTGGCTTTTGTCTGGGCGGTCCCCTTAAATAGGGTGTCGGTCCCCTTAATTATTAAGGGGACCGCCCTTATAATTAAGGGGGCCGCCCAGCCTCAGACGCTCCCTTTTTTGTCTTTTCTGGGGGAGGTGTTTTCTGGAACATTTCTAGCCGTTTTTAGGTAGAAAATTTGAATTCAAAATATTTATTTGAATAAAACATTTCTTTTAAATCTAAAAATGTTTTGTAAAAGATATAAAAATGTTTGTGACATTTTTATAAAAAATGTGAGGTTGAATAAAAATTCCTTTGATCATGAAATGCATTAAGCATATGTTTATTCATACCTTTAAGTGATTAAATTTTCAAAATGAAAATTTACTACTAATTACTTGTTTACGAATAATTTTTCATTAATCGTTTTTACATTTTGTGATTATCAAAACGTAGAGAGGTCAAAAAATATTAATAACGTTTTTAGGCATTATTTCTATCAACAATCTCCCCCTTTTTGATGATTACAAAATCTAAACTCATTAAATGAAAATTTCATTTTAAACAAGTATTTAGTGAGTTTTATTTCCATTATGTGAAAAGTCGACGGGATAAACGCTCCCCCTTGATGTGTACTCCCCCTCGTTTAAGGGCACCAAGGAATTAAGCTATTGATAACTTTGCTACAAAATAAGTTAGAAGAACAAGACAACCATTTCTAACATATAGCAAATAGGAAAAATATTTAAACATGTTGATAATACTTAACAAGTGTCAAGTTATTTGTGTAAACTAACAATCACAAATATATATCAACTAGGCTTAACTTTTATGGATATGAAAAGTCCAACCAACCAAAAACAAAACAAGTGCATAAAAAATATAAGACTAAGGAGCATTCATTAAACATAAATATTGAGTATAAAACACAATCATACATCAAATAAAAGTAATATGCTTGAAGCATATTAGTACATCACACATAAAATTAAACTACAAAGGTCCTAGTATTCCTAAAATTTCATAGGACTTGCTTGCAAAAGGAGAGGGTTGGTCATTTATTTGAAAGCGAGAAAAAAATTCAGCATGTATCATGCTTAGTTGGTTGTTGGTACAGAGTTTGGAGCGGAGGTGGTTGTTGGAGGATAGTCACGTTGGATTTGAGGTGGTGGTTGTGGTCGAGTAAGAAGAAATTCAATCCAATTGATATCTTCACTCAAGGTTAAGAATTGTTTTTGGGTGTATATGCAACAAGGGCAATAACCAACATGTTCTTCAACTTGATCCAAGTTAAGGGTGTGAGGTAAATTTGGAGAGTAGGGTGATGAAGAAGTGTTACGTTGTAAGATATGCATGGCAAGGTGGTTTGATAGGTCTTGAAGTTGATTAATGTCATTCATTAGCATTTCTCTACTTAGAGATGGAGGAAGTGGAGGTTGAGTGTGGTTGTCACTTTGAGGTGAGGGTAGAATTTAAGCGTGAAGCACACTAGCAACATGTGGATTGATAAGTAAGTGGGGAAATAAGGGTTGAGATTGATTGATGCTTTGTGGTGGAATGGAAGCTTGTCCAACATTAGTGTTACAAGAATCACTAAGTGGAAGTGATTGAGATTGTAGTAAAACATGGTTTGAATGAGTAGTATAGGTGCTTGCTTGTGATAGTTCAATGATAGGAGATTGTGGTTTAGGTATTGGTGTTGGTAAGTTAACATCAACCTTATTTAATGTGTTACAATAGTTTAATTTCTTTCTCCAAACGGGTCTTACGGATATTTTGGCAACCCTTGAAGGTTTTGGCAAAGGTTTGTGAGGGGAAGACATTTAAGAAGACAAGATAAGTGTGGTGATTATGTTGAGGATGAGGGTTGATTTATACTAGAGAAATGGTGTAATTAAGGGTGGATGGACATTGTTAGAAAGCCAATCCAAGGAATGTTGGTGAGTTTTGGGAAATTTTAGCTAGGTCTAGGTGAATGAGGGTCAAAAAGCAAGAAGAAATAGTAAAATTCATGCTTCAGGTGGCCGGTCCCTTTAATTATATGGCCGACCCCTTTAATTTTAAGGGGACCGCCCCTTTGAATTAATGGGGCCGCCACCTGGAAGTTTCCAGAAAGTCTAAGTTTTTGTTTCCTTTTAGAAAATGGTAAAAAATTGGACTGTTTTGTGGCTATTTTGTAGCAAGTCCTAATTTTTATGGCAACAAATACTACAATATTTAACAAGCAAGAAAATAGGCAAGCAAAGTCCTAATTTTGTGTTAAACATGAACAAGACTAAAAGCATTTAGCAAGTAAGAACATGTTGACAAGCATGCAAGAAGGTAAAATAAAAGTTTTCAATAGAAACCATATTAAACAAAATGTTTTAATACTCCTAATAGTTGTAATGCTCCTAAGATTTCTTAAACAAGAAAAATATGTTGTAAACATATTTGAATGAGACTTGTGTTTGTATTTATGACCCTAGTGTGTGCCTATATGTAACAAATATGGAGTGATGATTATTTTGACTCTAAGAAAAGAAAACTTAATAAATAATCCAAGTGCTCCTTGATTTAATGTTTCTCAAATAAGATTGTCGAAATATATATTAGATTATATATTTTGACATCAAGTGCGAGATCATTATGCATGATTTTGAAAAATGTTTTTAGCATGTATCAACAATGTATGAAAATAGATTTTTACATGTAATCCTAGTCATGAGAAGGATTTTGACAAGATGTATTGGGACTTACCTATACATATATATAAAAAAATTAACTTTGGCTAAACCAAGGTTACGCAATCTTATATATAGATTATTCTTTTGAAAAGTTCCCAATCTTTGATTTTGTGCAAAATAGAATCCTAGACTCAGAAAGAGAGAAAATAAAAAATAACTACTTTTTACCTACTGTCAGATGGCCGGTCCCCTTAATTGTATAGCCGGTCTCTTTAATTTTATGGGGACCGCCCGTTAAGAATTAAGGGGGCCGCCCATCTGACAAAAAATTATCTTAATTTTTTAATTTTGGCATTTCAGTTTTGATTTCAATTCATTGTTCTTGTTTACTTTTAAGTGCCTTATCAGTCATTTATGGTAATAAGACTACATAGTAAGGTTTTTAATCAACTTGTTCCATCATTCCTCTCATTCCTAGACCTAGATGTAAGTAATTGAAAGGCTCATGTTTAAGGGGTTTAGTTAGAATATCGTCAATGTTATCTTCCAATGACACCTTTTTAATGGAAATATTTCCTTTTTGAACATTGTCACGAAGGAAATGGTGACGAATCTCAATGTGTTTTGTACGAGAGTGTTGTACGGGATTTTTGCTTAAGTCTATAGCCCCTTTGTTATCACACATTATAGGAATGTCATCTAACCTAATGCCATAATCTATGAGAGCTTGTTTCATTCATAGTGCTTGTTGACATGCCTTTTTGGAGCTTACATATTCGGCTTTGGTAGTGGAAATAGCAAGAACGTTTTGCTTCTTCAAAAACCAAGATGTTAAACAACATCTCATGAATGTGCAAATACCGCTAGTGCTTTTTTGGTCCACATAATCTCCCGCATGATCAGAGTCCGCATATACTATGGTTTCTATGTCAGACCCCTTAGGATACCATAATCCTAAGTGCATAGTGCCTTTAACGTATCGGAAGATACGTTTAACCGCTTTAAGGTGAGAGATTTTAGGATCCTCTTGGAAGCGTGCACAAAGCTAAACACTAAACATGATATCATGCCAACTTGCCATTAAGTATAATAAGCTTCCTATTATACCTCTATATTTGGTGTTATCTACAGACTCACCTTCTACGTCTTTCGTGAGTTTTGTTTCCATGGATATAGGAGTTTTCATTGGCTTATAGTCTTCTAATCCAAATTTCTTACGCATCTCTTTTATATATTTTGATTGATTAAAGAATATACCATCTTCTAATTGTTCTATTTTTAGACATAAGAAAAAATTTAGTTTCCCCATCATACTCATTTCAAACTCGTCATGCATGATTTTGGCAAAATCATCACACATCTCTTGACAAGTTGATCCGAATATAAAGTCATCGACATATATTTAGACAATGATAAGATTGGGGTCCTTCTTTTTAGTAAAGAGTGTGTTATCTACCATTCCCATGGTGTAATCATGTTTAATAAGAAAGGCTTTCAATTTATCATACCAAGCTTTAAGAGCTTGTTTGAGTCCGTAAAGAGCTTTCTTAAGTCTATAGCCATGAATTAGGTTTTGCAAAGGTCAATGAATCCCAGAGTTGTGCCACGTTAAACCTCCCATTGATAAAACTGTTAAGAATTGCACTCTTTACATGCATTTGAAATAATTAGAAGTCTAGTGCGCCTGCAAAAGCTAACAATATTCTTATGGATTCTAATCTAGCTACAGGTGCATAAGTTTCTTCATAATCAATTCCTTCTTGTTGATTATATCCTTGGGCAACTAGCCTAGCTTTGTTCCTATATACGACAGCATTTTCATCAAGCTTATTTCTAAATACCCGTTTAGTTCCAATTATGGTCATATCCTTAGGATTTGGGACTAATTCCTAAACATCATTTGATATGAATTGGTTTAATTTCTTCCTTGCATAGCAATATACCCAACTTATCAATCTTTAGTGCTTCATTTATATTTAGGTTCTACGGTTAAAAGTAAACAAAACAGATAACTTTTGTCTTGAGCTTGGGATCTAAGAGTTCTTTGATTTATATTTCCTATGACATTTTCTAATAGATGGATTTTAGATTCTTTTATGTTTATAATTTTATTATTTTCTAATAATTTATCTTCGAGATTATTTCCTAAAGGTCTTGTTTTACTAACCTTAATAGCTTCTTCTTGGACTAAATCCTCATCCTCCAAAGGTGATGTTTTAGACGGGGGAGGATTTTCGTCGAATGTCACATTTAAGGATTTTTCGACTTTCATTGTATGTTTGTTAAGAATTATATACTTTGCTATTTGAAGAGTATCCTAAAAAACACCTTCATTACGTACTTTTGGGTCGAACTGTGTTGAGGTATTCCTTTGTATTAGAATGAGAATTTACTTCCCAAATACTTTTGAAATAGTTTTAGGTTTTGTTGATTTCTTCCCCTCCTTAATAATCGTATGGGGTTTCCTAAAAATATGTCTAAGGAGATTCTATTATTACTAGGTGATGCACATCGCCGCATTATCAGACCAAATTTTTTGTAAAATATATTGTTTTCAATTAACATGGTTCTACTCATCATTTCTTGAGAAAGCGGTCTTTCTTTCTACTACCTGCCATTTGATTTGGAGATACGTGGAGCGGATAAATTGTGAGAAATTTCCGTTTAACTCACAATAGTTTCCGAATGTACTTCATTACAAATTCCCGACCATGAACCCGATCTAAATTAACACTAAATGGACATCCTAAATTTGTTTTGAATCATTTTACTAAATATTTCAACTCACTGAAAGCGTTCGGTTTTAATTTTCTAAAAGTCTTAGTCCATGTATATCGAGGAATATTCCATCTAGCAATTACTAATGTATAACGATTTCCTCCATAACTCCATATGGAGGAAGGGCCAAGTAAGTCCATATGTAATAATTCTATTTTTAGCTTTGTGACTAGCATGAGCTTGCTTTCCAATTTTGCAAGCGTCACAAAAATGCAAAACAAGCATATTTTTGCATTTTAAGTCCGTTTTTGGTTATTTTAACTTGTTTTTAAAGGTAAAAGGTATGTGTAATTAAACACATACCAGCCATAAAGTGGAGTTTTCGTCTAAAGTAGCAAGACATATTTTATCTTCCGGTTTATTTCCTAATTTCATCACATATAGCCCTTTTTTACTAATTCCTCTACCTCTTACCTTTTCGTCTTTGATTATTTCGCTATCGTGTTCGGTAAATACTACTTTGCATTTATTATTACATATTTGACCAACACTAAGTAAATTAAATTTTAAATTATCTACGTGCTCAACATTTTCAATAATTAGGGAGTCATGAGAAATCATACCTTTGCCTATGCTGTCACCGCGTAAATTGCTTCCGAAAATGACGTTCCCTCCGTTATACGCTTTGTATGTAGAGAACAATTTTCGGTTACCCGTCATATGTTTCGAGCATCCACTATCTTTAATCCACTCGACGGGCTCTAAGTTTATTCCTAAGCATATCTCATTGGATACTTGAGCTACAAGACAAGTTTCGTCTTTAGCCTTTTCTTCCTCATCTTCGCCACTATCACTCCATGCTCCTCCAATAAA
>BQNB010025376.1:0-12052 GCA_026074375.1 Tanacetum coccineum
GATGCAGCAAACTTTTATCAGTCTCTGATTATTATAACTATGTGCCTTATTTTGAAGGCTGCAACATCAGTTGTGAGCCGGCAAGATGCAACAAACTTTTATCAGCCCACAGTTTTATTATTATTATTAGAGCTGTAAACGAACCGGACGAACACGGACGGAGCCTTGTTCATGTTCGTTCATTTAATTTTAGCCGGACAAATAAACGAACACGATCGCTTAAACGAACAAAATTTCTTGTTCATGTTCGTTTATTAAGAAATAAGGTTGTTCATGTTCGTTTATGTTCGTTCATTTAGACACTAAACGGACATAAATGAACGAACATAAACGATCAGACGTAAATAAACATAAAATTCACAATAATATACATCATATTGTGTTTTATAAGTGTTGTTTTGTTTAAGTAAAATAATTTTAAAACTATATAATAAAAAATACGAAAGACGATCATAAATATATATACGATCATAAACGAACGAATAATCGGACGTTCACGAACATAAATGAACGAACAAGACTTTTGTTCATGTTCGTTCATTTAACTAAACGAACATAAAATGTTGTTCATGTTCGTTCATTTAATAAATAAACGAACATAAACGAACTTTTTACCGAATGGTTCACGAAATATTCACTGAACGTTCAGTTCGTTTACTGCCCTAATTATTATTACCTCCACCCTTTAAACGACTGTCACATCGGTATGCGAGCCGACCATGATCCAGAAGTCTTATTTATGGTCCATTTCAAGTTTTAGACAAGATTGGACAGTTGCTTATAGGTTACAGTTTCACTGTAAATAGTTAAGCGTAAATGGTTAACAGTAAAACCTATATTTTACGGAGTGTCACAAGAAGTCAAGTCACTCAATGTGGAACCCTACCAGCTTGTGATTCTGAAGGTGTGATGTTAATGGAGCCAGTACCTATATTGGATAAAAGGTTAGCTAAAAAAGGGAATGTTGCTACTGTGTTTGTCTTGATACAATAGGCAAATGGGTCAAAAGAGGATGCCACATGGGAACCCATTGAAGAAATTCAAAAGAAGTTTCCTCATTTCCAACTATGATCTTGAGGACAAGATCAATTTGAGGAGGATGGATTGATATAAGCTGTAATAAGCTAGTTAGACTTAACTGGTGGCACGTGAGGTGCACATGTTTAGTTTTACTAAACATGTGAGTTTCACGTGACTTGTTCTCCCCAAATTAGTTCTAACTACTTTTCCCGCCAAGTTTTAGTTTAAATACCGAATTGTATTTCCATTACTAGTTAGCTTAGAATTGGATTTCCCAACTTTCTCTTTGTAAATCATTCAGTTTAATTTGTAACAAACAATTCCATTGATAATACAATTCGGTTTTGACGATCTATTTATGTTCTTGATTGTCCAACCCTTGTAATCCATTAACGGATCTTCATTGATCCCTATTGGTGTGTATCAATTTCTTTTGTGAAAATTGAGTAAATATAGTGTTGCTCTCTAAACTACATGCTTATTTTGAAAGTAAAACATGAAATAATTTCCTACTGATTTGTTAGTCCTTTACTTAATGCGGTAGGGTAACATGGGAGATGGCCGAGCATTATAGAGTGATTTTTTAGATAATCGAAAGCAGAGAATCTTTTTTATTGGTAACCATGGTTTCCGAAACATTGGCCGAATAATCTATGGGGTTTGAACCCATCGCCACACAGACTCTAACCAGGTAAAGCCCTCTTTTTTCAGGAGGTTGGGGTGGCCACTTCAAGGTTGTTTGCACCTAGTAGGAATTGAACTTGAGACCTCACACATTTTAGAGTGATAGCCACAAACCCTTTTGCCACTAGGCCACCTTGAATTGCAGATCGGACGGAACCGAGAAACTAGACCGGATCGGACGAAATGTATTTCGGTCCGGTCATCGGTCCACCTTTTAATCATTTTCGGTCCTCAATCTGATTTGTCCTTACGCACAACTGGACATTATGCTTTGTTCGACCATATCAGACCGACGGACTGGACCGGTTCGACCTGGACGTCAAGAGGTTGATAGTGAGATCTCATATCAACTTATTGGTCTTATGACATATGTCAGTATCGAGGATGATGCCCAAGATCTGTATTTGTTTATAAACTCTCCTAGTGGATGGGTAATACCGGGAGTCGCTCTTTATGATACTATGCAATTTATACAACCAGATGTACATACAATATGCATGGGATCAGGCGCTTCAATAGGATCTTTTATCCTAGTAGGAGGAGAAATTACCAAACGTCTAGCATTTCTTCACGTACCAAGACTAAGCATTTCGGTCTGTTTCTCGGTTCGGTGTTTTGGTCCAAAGCGGTTTTTAGTTCGGTCCGATTTTTTAACCGTGCTTAGCCTTATAAGATCTGGTGCATGGGGGTGCCACCATACGTAATGCTCTTAGAACATCTAATGTATCAAGTATTTAAAAAGTTAATGTATTTAATGAACAACTTTTTATATCAAATTATTTATTTCGCAATTAACGCATAACTCATTTTTTTTAGAACGACCGGGTTAGTACATATATAGCTAGTGTAGTTAATGGGAGCACATTCCCATTCGTCTACAGGAAAAAACCACCATGAGGTGACTCGAACTTGAGACCTTTCGCATAAGAAAAAGCCTCCTGACCAACTCTGCTAGACATACATTGGCAACACATAACTCATTTAATGAGAATAGCTTCTTGCTTTTCCTATCAAGCACTTGTAAAACTACGAGTCTTTCTAAAAAGCTTTTGTATAAGCTTACTCTTGCAATGCAAAACTGTCTGCAAATAACTTTTTTGTAAATAGTATCAAGCTTTTGCAAAAGCTATGTATTGTGAGTGCTCTTAACACTAGTCCAAAAGATTTTTAAAACTTATTTTCAATGTCTTGCCGGTCAGAAGTCAAGATTAAATGAGAAAAATAATTAAAATGAAAATAACGATAAGTAATCATAATTATACATTTTAAATATACCTAAAAAATAGATGCATTTAAAAAAAATAATTTATAATATGTTGCTAGAATTATTTTTCATCTTTCTCATTTTAATTATTTTCGTCACTAGATTCATTCTCATTGGTCACATTAATTTTAAATATAAACAATTTCTGAAGGAATTACTTATGAATAGTCTTTATTTTGTTTTTTCTACGAAGGTTGTACAAATAGTCCTTATGATTCACTTGCAATTGCAAAACAAGTTCTCAACACCATCTGTGTGGTGGAAAGTTACATAAAACGTCTTTAGAACTTACTTATCATTGCAAGTATCATCCCTAACAGGAAGTAGTATAACTAGTCCTTTGAGTTCACTTGCGTCTACGTCCTTAATGACCATTTGTGTAACAAAGTTTACAAAAAGCCATCTCTAAGTTACCTAAAACTTGAACCTACAATTAGACTTAAAGGCATCTACTGTGATGGTTTATAAAAAAAATTATAAAATTATGAAGAGGTCTAAAAACTTGTAAACCATAATGAACATTTATTTTAAGCTTGTGTGACATGAAGAGGTTTAAGATATTAGATTTTTTTATAATTTAATGCATTTGTATTATGTGAGATGTTTATAAAACTTGAAAATGTGTGGGGATAGGTTTATAAAATTAAAAGGTTTATAAATTTATGTCACAACACAATTATAATCCTTTAGAAAAGTTTACCATAATGAATACTCTAAGCATACGATTTGTAGATTTAAAATTTGATTCGTAAAAAATAATGAAAGAGAAGATGTGTAAGACACTTGTTAAGAAATATATAAAGTATGCATAAAATTAAGTCTCATTTGTAGGCATATATATCAACACTCAAACGGAAAATATTTCTTTGCGTTCTTTTTATTGCTTTCCATGTTACTAGGGGTGAGCAGAAAAAACCGAAACCGAACCGAAAAAATCGACCGAAACTAAAAACCGATGGTCCGGTTTTTAATTTTTCAAAAACCAAAAAATTTCGGTTCGGTTTCGGTTTTTGTTCAAAAACCGAACCGTAAAAGCCGAACCGAACCAAACCAAACCAGTTTTATAATAATATATAATTAATATAATATAAATAAATAAATGATAACTAAAAGTTTTAAATTCATATTTATTTTATGAATGAAATTATTATAATATATATTATCTTAATGTTTATATATATGTTTGTCGTGTACGTGTGTTTACTTGACAATATATCGTTACAATAACAATGATCATACTATGTGTATTTTCATATGTATGTGTGTGTCTCTCATTTATATGTGTATAATTGTAAAAATTCATGTAAACATTATTAGGCTCATATTGACAAAATTTTTTTTTTAAAAATAACCAATTTTCTACTTAAAAAAAGTTGATTAATATAAGTTAGCAACAACCAAATTTAAACGGTTTGAAACCGAAAAAACCGAACCGCAAAAACCGAGAAACCGAAAAAACCGAACCGTAAAAAATCGAGCGGTTTCGGTTTTTGGTTTTATAAAAAACGAATATTTCGGTTCGGTTTCGGTTTTAGCCAAAAACCGACCCAAACCGAACCGTGCACACCCCTACATGTTACAATTAAAAGACATACATGTAATTAAATAAATAATGATCACTTTCTTTTCATCTATTTTAAGAACATATAAACAATTCTTTTACTCTTTCTTTTCTTTTAATTTTCCTATTTCTTTCATTTTCATTTCAGTTTTATTATTAAGCCTAATTTAAAAAGACCAATCAAATCACTTTGTAACAGAGTTCAGTTTTGCAGTATCTTCTTCACTAATAATAATAAAAAAAATGCCATATCTGATTACCAGTTACCGATCACTCCAAGTAACAATGGCTTCTTCACCTAATCTCGACAAAAACCTCTGAATCTTATCTCCCCATCAGGTATATCATATCATCTATAAGTATATTTATATACTGCAATGCAATCATGTCTGATTAATTCTATTTATATTTTGCAGATTCAGCTAGGGAAGATGTTGCTGGAATTAGGTCAACTTCATTTATTTTAGCATTGGCCTGATCCCGGTGTTGATGATCATTATAAGAAAGCCTTACTTGATCAGGTACCTCATTTCTAATTCTCTTATTCATATGTCAAGCTTTGTGGATTAGTCGGCCAAAAGGTCGGAAACCATGGTTATAAAAAAAAGTGTTACGTACGACAGAGGTTATTGTACTTTGTGTTTTTGTTTACTTAGGTTACTCGACTTATAACATCCCATTTAGGCAGTGTTTGTTTTTCAAGAGAATCACTTTTTTCACTTTTGTCTGCAAGCGGGAAGAGGAAATCAAAGGAGCACGTTTGTTTTTTACTCTGAAAAAAGTGCGTTTGTTTTTTCCTCTTTATGTCTGCAAGCGGGAAGAGGAAATCAAAGGAGCACGTTTGTTTTTTCCTCTGAAAAAAGTGCGTTTGTTTTTTCCTCTTTATGTCTGCATGCGGGAAGAGGAAATGAAAGAAGCGTGTTTGTTTATTTTTAGACATAAGAGGCAAAAATGACTTTTTTCCTCTTAGATTTTGTAGATTATTTTTTCGTCTTATTATGACTTCTTGTATCTTATAGACTTCAAATCCTCCTCTTCTCTCGCCGACATGGTTTTGCATATCAGACATAAAGCATCTGAAAAAACAAACGCAACCTTAGATCACTTATAAAAGAAGTCACCGTTAAACCGAGGGCAACTAAACGTTTCACTTTTTATATGTTAGGTAATCTAAATATAACGAGTTTGATAAGTTGAGTGACCTAAGTAAATGAAGAACTAGTATAGTAACCTAGAGAACAAAAACACTGTATGTTTTAACCCCCTTACTAAATCATCATGTTAGAATGTGAGGTTATAACATAACTACTCAACAAATTTCTTTTTCTAAAAAGAGGATATAATTTGCTTGTTTCGTATTATAGGTAACTATTCTTAATTCGAGCTACCCGGGAGGTTTGTCATCCTACATCAAGACTGCTAGAAAACTCTTAGCAGATTCAAAGGCTGGAAGGAATCCCATTTGATGGCTTCACACCTTCTGTAAGTTATTAAGCTCCATCTTTTGTGCCTTCTGTTAGTGTAGGTAAGCAAGATTGAAGTGATTATAAATTATATTACTGCAGGTGCCATCAGGCGAAGTTCTGAATTTCGGTGATGATAAGTTTATGCAATATGAAGAGATTGGTGTAAAGGAGGTGCGGAATGCTGCATTTGTTCTTGTTGCAGGAGGGCTTGGGGAACGTCTTGGATACAACGGGATAAAGGTTGTCACATTGTATTATAATTGTTAACATTATAGTTGAGACTATTGCTGTTTTGTATCTGTGGATATTTGTCTAATTGTCTTAGGCGTATTTAGTAAACTTTTCATCATTATGTCACAGGTAGCACTTCCCACGGAAACAACCACTGGAACTTGTTTCTTACAGCACTACATCGAGTCCATATTAGCTTTATCTGAAGCTAGTTTTAAACAGGAACTTGTTTCTTACAGCACTACATCGAGTCCATATTAGCTTTATCTGAAGCTAGTTTTAAACAGGTTCAAGGTTGTTTTTTCTTTCGTCCTAATTCTGTATACCATTTTTATTTGCTACATGTATAGAGATTTCTTTAAGGACGTGATAATGTTACTATTATTGAACTGTAGGTGAATGCCGAAGAGATGTGCCGTTTGTGATAATGACATCAGATGATACACATGAGCGTACATTACAACTCTTAGAATTGAACGCCTATTTTGGAATGAAACCTACTCAAATAAAGCTTTTGAAGCAGGTAACTTGTAGCTTAATACTGGTAGTCTGGTACTCATCTCATTCACAAACAGTAAAATGGCATTGACAACTAGCCTTAACCGTGTTGCAGGAAAAGGTTGCTTGCTTGGCTGATAATGATGCTAGGCTTGCTTTAGACCCAAACAATAAATACAAAATACAGGTGACTTTTAATTTAAACAAATTGCTCCCTTAGTTTCTTGATGATATCCTACATTCGTTTTTCAGTTTTCAATATGCATGCGATGTTTTCTTATTAGACAAAGCCTCATGGTCACGGTGATGTTCATGCTCTTCTTTATTCAAGTGGCCTTCTTAAAGAATGGTATGCAGAGCCTCTTATTTCATGGACTTCTGTTTTACTGATTTTATAGCCTTTGTAGATTTTAGAGTTAATGTTGACCCTATTAATCCAGTTTTGATCCGTCTAAAGCTTCTAAAACGCATCTCAGTTATAAATCTTCTTGAATACTTGAAAATCTTTTGCAGGATAGATGCTGGTTTGAGATGGGTGTTGTTTTTTCAAGATACAAATGGACTTCTTTTCAAGGTTGACCTGATAGTATAAAGGTTCATTCTTCACATGGGCATGAGTTTGAATGTTATATTTATTTGTTTTATTGTATAGGGCATTCCCTCAGCATTAGGAGTGAGTGCGAGTAAAGAATACCATGTGAATTCTCTTGCTGTTCCTCGAAAGGCCAAAGAGGCTAATGGAGGCATTACCAAGCTCACTCATACAGATGGTACGTTGTGTTTACCAGTATATATGTTCGGTTGTTCATTGCGTAATGATTGTTTGTTATTATTCTTATGATGAATTATATGATACTAGGGAGGGAAATGGTGATTAATGTTGAATACAATCAACTGGATCCTCTGCTTAGAGCAACAGGTCATGCTGATGGCGATTCCAATTGTGAAACCGGCTATTCTCCTTTCCCAGGAAACATAAACCAGGTAAAATCCCATCTGTAATCATTTGTGTTTCCTTAATATATTCTCAAAATATTGGATATATTTTTGTATTCGTAAGGGTTTAGAATTGTCAAATTTATACTTGGTTTGTAGATATTGGTTTAAGATATGATTCAAAGTCTTGTTTATTTATGAGTATGGTCCATTGCAGTTAATTCTTGAACTTGGCTCTTACATTGACGAACTCTCGAAAACTGGTGGTGCTATCAAGGAGTTTATCAACCACTCGTCCAATTCTACCAATGTAATACCATTCGGCTATGACAGCCTGATATTTGAGTAATCTGTATTTTGAATTGCAGATACACAGATTCCACAAAAACCGCATTCAAGTCATCTACTAGACTGGAATGTATGATGCAGGATTATCCAAAAACTTTGCCTGCATCGGCTAGGGTTGGATTCACCGTAAGTAAAACTTCATACTGGTCCCTTGTTAGTTGTGGTTAACGTAGTATATTGTCATTTAACTTGCTTTGTTTAAAGCACTAAACGCGTTTTCAATGTTCTCCGACTTCTTAGGTGACAGAAAAATGGCTTGCATATGCACCTGTAAAGAACAACCCTCAGGATGCTGCAAAGGTGCCTAAAGGGAATTCAAATCACAGTGCTACTTCTGGAGAAATGGCAATATATCGAGCAAACAACATGATTCTTAAAAAGGTCAGCAAAACTTCGACAGTCACTGTATTACATTCTTGTTACGTGCTCATTTCTATCTCATGTGCGTCTCCAGGCAGGTGTCAGTGTCGATAATCCGGTTACGGAAGTCTTTAATGGTCAAGAGGTGGAGTTGTGGGCCCGTATCGTGTGGAAACCAAAGTGGGCAGTCACGTTTGCTGATGTTAAAAGCAAAGTGAGTGGAAACAACTCGGTCTCTAAAAAATCTACACTGGTCATTAAGGGTCGAGACATATTTATCGAGGATCTCTCCCTGGATGGAGCTCTTATTGTTGATTCAGTTGATGGTGCGAAGGTGAGCTAACTCCAAGAAGCATTTCTAGCAACCTTATTAAAAGTCAAACTATAAATTTACTCTGACTGCAGGTGAAAGTAGGAGGCTCTGTGTGTAACAATGGGTGGATAATGGAGAGCATTGACAAAGACTCTTCTGCGTTTCCTGAGGAAATAAGGACCAGAGGTTTCAAAATAAACAGGATGGAGCAGTTAGAAAAATCTTATGGTGAACCTGGAAATTTCTCCTTGACGTCATGAGGTTTGATTTCTGTACATACACTGTCGTGTCATGCATGTTCTGTACATACACTGTCCTGTCCTGTCCTGTCGTGTCATGCATGTTCTAAATTGGTTCGAGTCCAAATAGAGTTGTTTTAATAAGATAGCTGATTTATGAGGTTTTTGTTTATGGATGGAGAATGGTTGATTAAGATTCCACAGCAATATTTGGGATGTGTTTGCATTGATCTTGAATGGTGCTTGAACTCTAACTCATAAGGAAAACAAAGAGTATTAGCGTTTATCTATCTATATATAGATCGAGAATCATGAGTTGATCACGCATTGGATGCCATAGCAAACAAGGACAACAAGTATAGTTAGGAATAGAAAGGGATAATTGTTGAATTTTAAATATAATTTCCTCGGGTCTCTATTAAACACGAGAAGCCCGGGTGGGAGCATAAACTAGAGGAGAGAGGAAAAGTCGAAAGGGGGGAAGAGGTTTAGTACGTAGTAATACTTAGTTCTTATTAATTTTTATTTTATTTTTTTCATCTGTAAACCGGAGAGAAAAGTGATGATTATTAGAAAAAAGTTCACAATTGTGACTCGAAAAGGGAAGAGAAGAAAAATGAGCATTACAATTTCTTTTCTTTCTTTCTACTTTTTTTTTCCAGAAATAAGCGACATATTTTGGAAACAAAATCTATATAAAAAATTCCCTTGATTTCTTAACAAAATTGTTTATTTATATTAACACATTATTACCTTTCCAAAATAAAAGCCCTGTAACATTGATATACGAAAATTGAAATCTTTTGGAACAAGTTTTTGGCCATATATAAACTCTGATTAGCCTGCTTCATTACACCAAGCATCTCAATTCTCAATTGGCAAGTGCTCTTTTAAAACCAGTGCTCTTATTTTTCTTTTTGCTAATCTTTCTTGTCTGTGTATTTTATTTTTTGTTTTTGTATAATTTCAGTTTGTGTGGAATTTTTAATTGCATCCAGTCAAATGGGTAACTCACTTGATCGACTTCGAATGCGTAAGCATCTCTCTATTATAACCAGAACATTGGTCTTTCTATTAAATAAAATAACATGATGTGATGTCTAATGTCAATAGGTGACGTGAAGCCTGAAGAGTCTGTAAATGTAGTAGCTGATGTGGAACAAGGTAAGAGTGCCTGTAAAACTATTAATATTTTTTTTAATAAACGTGTATCTTTACTCCTATAAACTTTTTCAAGTTCATAACAAGGACCCATATAATCAACTTTTTTGATGGTTTTTTATATGAAGATCAGTAAGCTTTGATAATGTTATCTAATCATTCTACTAAATGATTAACATGGTGTCTAATGCCCACAGACGGCGTAAAATTTGAAGAGTCTGTAGCTGTAGTATCTGACCTGGAACAAGGTAAGGAGCATCCGTTATTCCATCATTCTATTAATTTTTCCTATCTATCTTAAGGTAACATTTATGATAGTATAACGATTCTAAGGCCATCTGCATCCATCTTCGTTGTTAATAAATAATACGGTGTCTATTTATATATGGGACATATGATGTTGTCTATTGTTATAGAGGTAACATCACAAAAATAGAGTCCCTTCGATCCCACTTGCATCTGTTAGTTGTGGGAGGGAGGCAACGACCATCTTATAATTATTGGTTATTAAAATGTATACAAACCATATTCTGTATAGCCATTCTCCAAGTTTTCTTATTGCAGTTGTCACCCTAGCGAATGTGAGCTGATGTGTAACGTATTTAATTTTTTCATGTGTGGATATGTCCGACTGGATTTATAAATGGCCACTTACACTTCATCTATTGGCTACAGGGAAAGAGAAAGAGGAAGAGGAGGGAGAGGGACTGACTTTAAAAGCTATTGCCAATAAATTAAGGAACCGGTTGTTTCTTTGGAAGCAGTCTCCTTACCCGTCAAGGGTAGGGGTATGATCTGTCTACATCTCACCTCCTCATACCCTGCCTAGGCGGGATTGGGTATCGTTGTTGTTGTTTCTTTGGAGCTTAATGATCAAGAATGTTCCAAACAAGCAAATGAATCCGCGCGTTGCGGCGGGGCAAATTTTTTCCCGAATATTTTTTTTTTACGTTTCGGGGGTTTTTTTTGGGCGATGCGTTATGCGGGGCTAATTTATAATATTTTCTTTTTTTGTATGATTCGGGGAAACAAAATTTGCGTTGGGACGGGCTAATATTTTCCCGAATATTTTCTATTTTTGGGACGGTTTTGTAAATTTTTTTTACGGGAATTTTTGTGTAAGAAAATCGTAAATAGTTAAAAGGCGAGGGTCCGTTTTGTATTTTTTTTACTTTGGGCCATATTTTAGGCTATTTTTTGGTTTTTTTTGGCTAATTTTTTCACGGATATTTCCTTTTTTTGTATGATTCGAGAAATTTTTTTTGCGTTGGGACGGGTTATTTTTTCCCGAATATTTTCTTTTTTTGGGACGGTTCGATATCTTTTTATTTGGGCCGATGAATGTAAAAAAGTTGTGAACAATAGAAACTTGACGTGTTTTTTTTGTTAATTTTTTTATGGGATTTTTTTTGTAAGAAAATCGTAAATAGTTAAAAGTTGAGAGACCGTTTTGTAATTTTTTTTTATTTTGGGCCGGATTTCAATTTTAGGCTAGTTTGTCGACAAATATATATATTAGTAATAATATTTTTTTATATGGCTTATGTGTTGGGCCTCATGTTTAAAGTGTTGTTTTTTTTGCTATATGGGTTTTTTTTAATATATTGAGTTGTACGTTTGCGACCATATCGATTATTTTAAAGTTATTAGGTATCGAAGATGTTTCCGCGAGTATATTTTTTTATCTGAATAAATCGAAACTTTTGTAATATTTTTTTCTCTCCTACTTTGTGCATACAAATTTAAAAAAAAAAAAATTTTAAAAAAAAGAAAAAAAAAACGAAAATTGGGCTGGCTCAAAATGAAAGTCCGTTACTGTAGTAGGTGACCCACTGTCAAAACGACAGTGGATTTGACGTCTAATGTGTATATTTATAATTATAATTATAATGTCATCTACTAATACTTTTAAACTTTTTGTTTTACTGTAGATGCGAGTTAGGTTCAAACTATAGTCATACAATATCATGA